>VUQS01058574.1:0-12613 GCA_015108495.1 Heterochromis multidens | reverse complement strand
CAGAGAGGTGTATAAACACATAGAGAGTGAACAGAGGTGAGAGAAGGAGAAACACTCAGTGCATCATGGGAAACCCCCAGCAGCCTAGGCCTATTGCAGCGTAACTAAGGGAGGATTCAGGGTCACCTGATCCAGCCCTAACTATAAGCTTTATCAAAAAGGAAAGTTTGAAGCCTAATCTTAAAAGTAGAGAGGGTGTCTGTCTCCTGAATCCAAACGGGGAGCTGGTTCCACAGAAGAGGGGCCTGAAAGCTGAAGGCTCTGCCTCCCATTCTACTTTTAAATATCCTAGGAACCACAAGTAAGCCAGCAGTCTGAGAGCGAAGTGCTCTATTGGGGTGATATGGTACTATGAGGTCTTTAAGATAAGATGGGGCCTGATTATTCAAGACCTTGTATGTAAGGAGAAGGATTTTAATTTCAATTCTGGATTTAACAGGGAGCCAATGAAGAGAAGCCAATATGGGAGAAATATGCTCTCTCTTTCTAGTCCCTGTCAGTACTCTCGCTGCAGCATTTTGGATCACATTAGAAGCTCTTGTTTCATGGACGTGGTCTCCTCTGAAAATAATCTTTCTTTGGATCTATCATCAAACATGATCAGGAGCAGAACATTTCATTCTACAGGTGTTGAGTTTTTGTTTTTGTCAGGACTGTGTGGGCACACATTCGACTGAAGAACATTTGATAGTAAAGCAGTGAGGTTTGTTTTTTGTATGAATTGCCTGTGATTGGTTGGCTGTACTGTAGGTTTGTTTGATACACCAGTCCTAACTGAGCTCACAGGTATGCAGGAAGTTTACTTCTGACCTTTGAAGCAGTTGTGGACAAACAGGATGAGTTTAAATTGATCAGAGCTCAGTTTGTTCTTTCAGTACTTGTTTTTGAGGTCGAGAAGGACCTGAGAAGCTCTGATGCTGAAACAAACATGGACAGTCTTAAAGATGGAAGGTTGGAACACTCTGCTGTTCAGCTGCATTCGGTTCAAAAACTGAAGCAGCTTCCTTTATGTCCTCATCAGACACTTTGATAAATGGCTTATTGGTGAGCTGGTGACAGTTACATGTTTCAGGTGTCGAACGGGTGATGCAGCAGGTGGGAAAGTAAAGCAGGTCACAGCGGCTGGTCTGAAGAAGACAGTTTCTGATGCCAGCTGCTTCTGACCTCTGAAGGAGCTGAAACCCCTCTGACCGACATTCAAAACAACCAATCAGACATGTTTTGGTTTGGTGTCATGGCGGGGGCAGCAGACTGCGTCTACTTTAAGACGGCTAAACTTTAAAACAGTTTTCATGTGCATTCACATTTTTCTGGTGTTTCTTTTCTCCTCGTGGTTTTGTTTGACAATCTGGTTTATTGATCATGTTTGATTTGCATGCAGCCGCCTTCAGTCATCCAAGCACCGATGCTATGAAAGAAATACAGATCCGAAACACGATGAAGTAAGAAACTACGACCGGACTGAAAACAGGAAATGCAAAACAATTAGGAACGTGGAGGATTTTATACCTCAGTTCTGTCTCACACACACCGCAACACCACACGACTGCGTTCAGACTCACATTCGGAGGTCGTGCTGGAAAGAAGAAAGAAAAACAGTTTGAAGCAGAGATTACGCTGTTAGTCCGGATTACTGAGGACAGTCCATGCTTACGTCAGTGCTAAAGCTTTTTCTATGGAAATGAAGTGACCCCACATTCATCATCATTAGCTGTCCGTCACACACACACACTTACTCATTCCTATGTGTGTGTGTGTGTGTGTGTGTGTGTTTGTAGAATTTAATGCTCTTTCCTGTGTGTGTATGTGTATGTGTGTGTGTTTGTGTGTGTAAAGCCCATTGGCAAACAGGGAGGTTGAAACAGTCAAATCAGGTAATCAGCAAGTGCAGCCATGTGGCAAGAAAGGAGATTGGCGCACACACACACACACACACACACACACACACACACACACACACACACACACACACACACGATTATCAGTGTTTCTCTTATCTGATTTATAAAATAACTCCTCTGTCGTCTTGTTTCTGTTTCTGTCTCTCTGCTGTCCTCCATAATAAACTCAGGAGGTATTTTTCATGTCAAATGTAAATGTCCACGTTTGCTTCAGTGCAGTTTGTGATGGTTTTGAATCCAGCTGTGGGTCTTGGTGAAGTGTCTCTGCCCAGAGCTGATCCTGGACCTGATGGGAGTGTAATCCCTGCAGATATTTGGTTTGTGGAAATATGCGTGGTGGAGTGATGAGCTTGTCATCATCCATCTCCGGGTGTTGATTCTGTAGCGCTGCAGAGTCGATTTTTGGCCTGATTAATGATTAATGGTTAATCTGCCTCATGCTCAGTGACAGCCTTCAGTTGTTCTTTAAATGTAGTTGGATAGATAGAAAACTCTAACACATCAACACCAATGTTCTTAACACAAGGAGACAGAAAAAGAAAAAGAAAATCACAATGATGTAAATCCATTGATCTGTCCATCTATTTCATGCTACTTATCTGGGACCAAGTCCAGGTCTCAGGGGCAGCAGATTAACCAGAGATGGCCAGACCTCCTTCTCCCACCTCCTCCAGTTCTTCTGGGAGAACACCAAGGAATTCCCAAGCCACCCAAGAGATATAATCTCTCCAGCATGTCCTGGGTCTAACCCCCCTCCCATTTGTACATGGCCAGATGCCTAACCACTTCAACCTGTGGCTCTACCCTCAATGAATCAGAATCAGAATACTTTATTAATCCCAGAGGAAATTATGTGGTCACAGTTGCTCCAGGACAGTGAGAACAGTAATTAACAGTTGTTGCAGTGTAAACTTGTGCTTTAATGAATGAGCTCTTCACTCATCTCTAAGGGTCCAGGCACCCTGCAGACAAAACTCATTTACACCCCTTGTATCCTTGATCTGATTATTTTGATCACTACCCACAGCTCATGGTCATAGCTGAGAGTAGGAACGTAGCTCAACCAGTAAACTAACAGCTACACCTTCACCTTCAGCTCTCTCTTCACCACAACAGATTGATCACCACTTGATGGGGCAATAGAACAACATCATCCAAAAAGAGCTGAGAGGTGATCCCAAGACCACCATGCTGAAAACCCTGTGGATGAGAAATTCTGAACTGGTGCCAAACGGCAGCCCTGATGAAGTCCAACATCCACCACGAAAGAGTCTGGCTCCATTGGTGTTTTTAGATTTTTAATGTGTTTAGGTTTACTTTGTCTTTGTTTGTAGCATTTGTTTGTCTGTTGGTGAAATTATGGAAAGACTACGAGGCTGATTTTTATGAAACCTGGTGGAGAGGATGACTTAAGGAACCCATTAGTTCTTGGATCTGGATCAGGAGGTGGATCCAGATGTTTGGTTTCATACTTAGGTCACATCAGCAATGAAAAAGCAACTGCTGTAGGCTTTCAGGAACCCTTGAGAGCTCACAAATGTCACTCCCTCCACCTTAAACAACCAATGGTCAATTTTTAATGATGTCTCAGCAGGAAACCTCCCTGAATGAGTCCCATTCAGCACCAGCTGCTTCTGAGTGCTACAGAGTGTAATTAAACTCACTGTGAGCTGATAATTGATGTCACTCCTTTGTCACTGAAATACTCTGCCGCTGTTATTATTTAGTGTGTGCAGAGGTCTGTGTTCTTTGGCCTTTCGGGTTCAATAATCTTTTGTGTGGACTCCTGGTTTGTCACAAACGGGGGGCTCGTCCAGGATTATCACCGAGGTTTAGTTGGGTCAAAGCTTTGCTTTATGGACACGTCAGGGTTAATGACCAACTAAAATATCAATAAGCACAGATTAAAGAAGGAATCATCATAGTTTAAACAGCCTTTTGTTTTACTAACCAGGCTTTGGTCAGGTGTGTGTGGTGCTGTGAGATCAGATTTTACTGTAAAAGCTTTCTGTGTGGAAGTTTGTGGGAGCGGTTTGGTGTGGAGGTGATCTTTGAAGTACAGTAAATCAAAGAGTTTTGCTTGAAATCCTCATCACTGGTCTAAAGTGCAGTATCGTGTGATTGGAGCATTACATAAACACATGGAACAAATTGAAATGTTGTGTTTCCATTAGATTTTCCCCCAAATCAAAATGAATTCAGTCCAATCAGATTCAGCCGTTCATTCCAATGATTCGAATATTTGTTCCATTTTATTTCTGTGATGAGTCATGGAGTCATGTTTAAATCAATCTTTGTGTCTAATTTGACTTTAAACGCCATGTTAATGCTGTCCCAGCTGAATGAAATTCAGTGCTGCTGAATGAGATACTTGTTCTCAGTCAGTTAAAACTTTTTTAAGGTTCTTCAACTTTACTGTTTGGACCAATTGATGAAGGGCAGGTAGAGAGAGAAGCCATTGCAACGCTGCATGAATCAGACCTTGATTTTCTTTCTTATAGACCAGCAAACACAATGTGCAGTGTTTACACTGATTCATTTATGAATTAATCTCTGGGGAAATAAATCATTGCAAACTTCCCACAATGACAGAGCATCTTCACACAGAGACCCGGCCGGTCACAGGAGGTGCCACTCCACCTCACAGCTTCTCTCATCAGTCGTACAGATTAATGAATGCTCGAATCAGCTGACGTTTTGGAGCTTCGACTTTCAGCTGTAGTTTTCATTCTTTTCTACTTTTGGCGTCCTCTTTTTCTGCCATGACTCCAGTGGACAGTGAGCTCCACCTGCTGTTTATCTCATTTATTATTCACAAAAATCAGATGGTAGGTTAAAGCGAACAACAGTCACAGAGGACTTTATAAAATACAGAAATTAATACATTTTGCTCCTTAAATTTATTAATTTAATTTTGCTCCTTAAATTTATTAATGTCTGAGTTACCTTTGGATAAAAACTCTATAATGACGGTTAAAGAGTGGAGGCCTATGGCCTCCACTCTTTAACCCTGTGTGAATGGAGGGTGGGGGCAGATGTTGTCAGGGAGGATTTGATTTGATCTTTTCATGATCTTATTTATTCAGACTTTTTCATCTCAGTGTAATTATTCATCATGTTTCAGATATTAAGGTTCATTTCCTGCTGCTGGGGCTTAAAAACAGGATCAGTGTGTGTGTGTGTGTGTATGTGTGTGTGTGTGTGAGGAGTTAAAAGAATAATTGGTTTCCTCCTCAGTGATGACATCCCAACCTCCAGCTCTAACCTCATTCATGTGTGTGTGCAGAGAGGTGCTCATCATGTGACTGCGTAACAGCGAAACACTTGTAATAATAAGGCTTTCATTTGTCTGTATAAACACAGTGTGTGTGTGTGTGTGTGTGTGCAGTACGACACACTTGAACGTCGCCCTGCATAAACGAGCAGATTAAAGACGAACGGAGGCTGAAAGCTCCTTCACAGAGATGACTTCCCCTCTCAGCGTGTGTGTAACACACACACGCACACACACACACACACACACACACACACACACACACACACACACAGAGATGGACTGGCAGTAACCTGACAGTCACAGTGTGTAAAACTGGCCGTAAATCACAGTTCATAACGTTTATTTGTGATCCAAGAAATGATATTTGTAACACAGTGAAAGGACAGAGAAGGAGGAAGGAAAGGAAGGAGAGGACAGGAGGAAGGAAGAGGAAGGAAGGAAGGAAGTGGGGAAAAACAGGAAATAAAAGGAAAGATGCACCGATGGAAGAAAAACAGGAGGAGGACATGAGAATGAGAGGAGATTAAAGGAAGGAAAAAGAAGAGAAATGAGAGAGAAAATACAGACAGGATGAAGAGATGAAGAAGAAGTGATTGATGGGTGGAGAAGAAAGAAGAAGACAAAAAGACTAGGAAAACAGAAAGTAAAGGAAGAAAAGGGAGAGAGGGAAGTAAACGAGATGAATGGGTGGATGAATACAGAGGAGGGGTTTGGATGGAGAAAAAGATGCAGAGCAGATGGATGGATGGATGAGAGGAGGAAGATGGTGAGGAAGAGGATGGAGGGGGCGGGGTTAATTGAAAAGCCTCCTGAAGAAGTTTGTAATGAAAAGCAGCAGATTAACTGAGAGTGTGTTTAATTAAGATAAAGACTAAATGAAGCATTGTTCTGTCACTGCCTGATTACACACACACACACACACACACACACACACACACACACACACACACACACTTCATTGTTCAGTTTGTGAGTCAAACAGCAGAAACAAGGACCTCCTGCTGATGTGTTGAGAAGAACAAACTGAAACAATGATGATGATGTTCACGAGCTGTGATCACAAAGTTCTGGCATCCATAAAAAAACCTGATTTAAATTTTCTCTAAATTTTCTCTAATCTAACCCTTGCTATGCAGATGATACCCAGCTTTATCTATCCATGAAGCCAGATGACACACACCAATTAGTTAAACTGCAGGAATGTCTTAAAGACATAAAGACCTGGATGACCTCTAATTTCCTGCTTCTAAATTCAGATCAAACTGAGGTTATTGTACTCGGCCCTAAAAATCTTAGAAACATGGTGTCTAACCAGATACTTACTCTGGATGGCATTACTTTGGCCTCCAGTAACACTGTGAGGTTCTGCCGGAGGTTTCTTCCTGTTAAAAGGGAGTTTTTCCTTCCCACTGTCACCAAGTGCTTGCTCATAGGGGATCGTCTGATTGTTGGGGTTTTCTCTGTATTATTGTAGGGTCTTTACCTACAATATAAAGCACCTTGAGGTGACTTGTGTGATTTGGTGCTATATAAATAAAATTTAATTGAATTAAATTCATCAGAGCTATTAAAAAGGTTCCTGTAGTCTGAAAGCACCTGTTCACACCTGACACTGACAGACATGATTTCAGATTTCCATCAGCTTTCGTTTTTTACTGTCTGAGCTCTGTCACTGACCTCATGTCCTCTTCTTCTTCTGTGGTGTAACAGTACCAACATTACATTTTTTGGTCCTCCTCCTCATCCTCCTCTGTCTCTTTCAGGAGGTGCTGTTGAAGAGAGCAGCAGACTTGGTGGAGGCACTCTATGGGATGCCTCACAACAACCAGGTAAGCGGCTCACCTGCCCACACACACAGCTGACCTCTGTGTGTTTACCTGTGCAGGTAACCCTGATGGCATAGAGTCATGTTTCACAGAGAAAGGAGGAGCAGCATCAGGAGTTTGAATCAGTTTGAATCTTCATGTCTTTGAGGAGGAGGAACACAGGTGGAAAATAAAGAATGGGGCACAGAGAAGGAGGCAACACAAACAGGAAGTGTCAACTGAAAAAATAAATCTGCAGTACAAACTGTCTTTCAGAGTGTCCTTCATTTATCTCATAAAACTTTATTAACTCAAGAAATGTTCACAGTAAATATACAGTGCTTAAGATTTATTAGAGCACCTGTCATAAAAACACAAATATTTTAGAAATCTGTCAAAAACATGTTTAAAACTAAAAATGATATTGATATTTAATAATAATAATAAAATTAACTGGACTTCTCTGAGCAGTCAGAAATTAATCAAGCAGAACATTCAACCACTAAATATCTTGTTTCTGTTCAGGAAGGCAAGTAAATGACTGTAATTTGGGATCTTAATGAAAAATAATAACAGTACATTTGTAAATTCATGGATAACAATAATTATATTTTAGCATTAGGAAACTGTCTCAGAGTTTGGATTCAAAGTTCAAATCTGAGCGTCTTTAACCTCACACATGTTCAGATGAAGAACAAATTTCACATGAAGCTCATTGAACAGGACGAACCTTCTCCTCCTCCTCCTCCTCCTCCTTCTCCTTCTCCTCCTTCAGGTTTATGAGTCACAGCCTCCTGAAACAGTGAAACACCGGCGGAGGAGGGGAGCTCTTTATATCCCCCATCCTCCCCAACCGAGTCTCTCCGACACGCTTCTCAACCCGCCAGTTAATCACACACACACACTTACACAGTCTTTACAGTAACACACACACCCGCAGGTCTACTGAAATGAAAGCGTAACCTTGAACAGAGAGCAGAGGCTGTAAACGAATGTAAATCCAAATGTAGTTATAATAATAATAATAACAGCTCTGTGTGTGTGTGTGTGTGTGTGTGTGTGTGTGTGTGTGTGTGTGGTCATGTATGTGCAAACTGAATGTGTGTGTTTTTAGTGTGAGGCTTGAGTTGTTTAAATATAACGAGCCGCTTTCAAGCTGTTTAACATGTGTTAGACTAACGTCAAAGCGCCCCCTGCAGGCTGGTCAGTGAAGTCGATCATAAACTCGATCAGACAGAAAAAAGAGACGAAGAAGAGCTGAAAGAAGGTGGAAGTAACGAGATAAACAAGTCAGTATGAGAACTGAACTAAGCTAATACTGACCGGATAAAAGCAGAAATAATCTGTGATTGAAATCAGAAATCATACATGTCACATAAATACAACAAAGTACTTCAGACTGTACTTTATTTAGACTGAAAACTGTCTGCTGGGGTTATAAAATATGAACTTTGTATTATTTTCTTTTTTTATATTTCCTTGAATTATAGGGACAAGAGCCTCCATTTAAACCCCAGTAATTACTCTTTAATTATCATGGTATATTTTTAGTCGATATATTATATCACAGGAATGTATTACAGGTATTTATAATAGTTATTTATTTTCATTTGCAGCAAAGAGACTAAAACTCACAGTTAATCAGGATTTAATAATCTTGTTTTTGGTGTTAATATAAAAACAATGTTTTATTTTAGGATGTCAACCTCTCCACATCCACCACATCAGCAGTCTAGTAATACAGTGGTGTATATATAACAGTACAGAGTGAAGAATCACCTTCTGCAGGGGGTAAGTAGGTAAAGTAAGATGTGTTACAGATTCCTTCCTTTGAGTAATCACCCCAGCACTAAAGGAGACCTGGCAAACTGATGATCAGTACATGATCCTGTTTCCTCCGGCCTGAGCTTCTGCAGCTACATGAATCCATATGTTTCATATTCCTGTGTCTGTCCTTTCTGCAGGAGATCATCCTGAAACGAGCAGCAGACATCGCTGAAGCTCTCTACAGCGTTCCCAGGAACCACAACCAGATCCCATCGCTAGGCAACACCACCTCCCATGGCATGATGGGAGTCAACTCCTTCAGCGGGCAGCTCGCCGTCAATGTCTCTGAGACAACGCAAGGTACGAGCAGCTAGAGTAGTATTGGGGGGACAGGAGTGACATTAAAGGTAAACCTGATAAATCTGGTCACATGATGCCTGATGATGTGACCTCACTACAGCTGTGCACCAATCACAGGTCAGGTTCTTCTTCAGGGAGGAAGTGAAACCAGAAGCAGTATAAAAGACAAAGGCATGACTCTCAGTGACTCCTGAATAAAAACTATGTGTTAGCTTTAAATTGCTGCTTTGTGATCAGCTTCCACCTGAACATCACTTTGATGGACATGGAGTCTTCTAGATCAGTGACTGGTTCTCATTCAGTTCTATGGTGCCCGTTTCTGACTTTTAGGAACCAGAACACATTTGATAAGTTTTTCAGGTTTTCTGTGAGATCACAGCAGGAAGAATCTTTGGCTGCATCTGTGAATCATCATGAATTTTTCTTGTAGCCCCTCCCACTGACATCAGCTTTGGGACCACTAATTTTTGTCTTTCCAGATTCAGATTCACTGGCACTCCGCCATTGGATAAGAGTTATTAATAACTTCAGGTGGGACTTTAGCTGCTCCACTTCCTGTTTGTCTTTTACTTTCCTCTCTCTGTTAAACTCTAGTCCATACTCTGATTGGCCTAGAGTATGGACTGGAGTGTGACTACTTCTCAAAGTTCAGCGAGGATTGTTAACGGCTGTATTTCTAGGATGCTGTCATCATATGAAGGACCAATCTGATGTGAAGGATCTTTCAAATTCCACTCTTCAGTGTTCCTAAATCATAGGCTCAACCCCCTCCAGCAGATCCAAAGGATCTCCAGCAGAACCAGGATCAGGCAGGGGCAGCCATCTATTTCCACTCTGTGAAACCAGGATGTTCCATCATTGGTTCTCCAAGTGTTTGGAAGGAGTTCAAATACTTGCTAAAAGGAACCTTAAAGGAACCTCCACTTATCAAAAAATTCACATTTGGAGCAAAGTTACCTGTAGCCTCATCTAGCTTAAAACTGTGGGTTGTATGTCAAGAGCACTGCAGCTGAACCAATCACAGTGAAGCAGGTTTATCTTCTAACCCTAACCCTATCTTTACTGAACCTGCTGAGTCTGATATTGCAGTACTGCAGTAAGAAATACTGCAGTCTTACTAAAACACTGTCCTCTCTTCCAGTTGGCTACAGTCGAAACACCAGCAGCGTGTCACCGCGAGGATATGTACCAAGCTCCACCCCCCAACAGAGTAACTATGGCAACACAGTCAGCAACAGCATGAATGGCTATGGCAACACGGGCATGCCAAACCTTGGCGTGGCAACATCGCCCGGTTTCCTCAACGGGTCATCGGCCAATTCGCCCTACGGCAGTAAGTATCAAGGTAAATATTCTCAATATTAAACTTACTACTACCAGTACTGCTTCCAGTACTACTACAGACACTACTAGGAATAGTACCCATACTGCTGCCTAACAGCACTACTCTCTGTAGTGCTAGTACAATGCCTTTGTATTTTTTAGTATGTCATTTATGTAAACAAACAGAGTTAATCAGGTTAACTGCAGCTGAGTGTAGTTTGCTGACCCGTCACAGTTACTGGTTAAATTGGTTTCTGACCCGCTCCTCTCTGCGTTCCAGTTGTTCCCTCCAGTCCGACCATGGCTGTCTCTAACTGTAACTCCTCACATGGAGTTTTCTCCTTCTCGGCTGCCGTCAAACAGAAGAGCGCCTTCGCTCCTGTCGTCCGGCCGCCGGCCTCACCTCCTCCTCCACCCAACTGCTCCGCCAACAATGCCAATGGGCTGCAAGGTGAGACCAAACCTCCTCCCAACTCCTTAACACTTCATACAGCCTCCTAATCTGTATAAATGGATATGTGCATATAAATGTGTTTAATCTGTAGGGAAGAGAAGAGAGTTTTGGTTTGAGAAGCGTTGTGCTGTTTGTCCTCCAAGGTCTATTGACCAATCTGTTTTGAGCTGGTTAACAGTCTGTGTGGCGAGCAAAGGAAGGATTACATTTATCAAAATGCATCGTCTGATGGTGACTGAGCTCATTATTGACTTTTTAAATGGATCTGTATTCCTGAAAAAAAATTACCATTGGATGAAACAAGAAGTGTTAAACTGCAAATACTGTTATAGATACAGCTGCCAGTACTATCAATACTACTACAAATACTAGTAGCAGTACGAAGACCAATTATACTGATGAATTTTGTGGATGATTCCACAAATTTAAATTCCTTCTTTCCAAATTCAGAAGTAGCTTTAGGGCCAGACAGAAAGAATAGTTCTTGGGCCTGAAGATATGAAACTTCCATATTCTGATGGATCCAGGTCAGAAGGTAAGATGGCTGCTGAGTAGAGGGACTTGCTTCTAGAAGAACTTTTTTTTTTTTTTTCAAGTTTACAATAACAAAGAATAAAAAAATTGAATTTTTTTGTGCTTAAATGAAGTGGTTCACATTTCCCATAATATAAGACCATTTCTACTCTGACTCCATCCGAACCTGTATCTTTAAATTCCTTTACATCTTTAATTATATAAATGTGGTATAATTAAAGGGAAGCAGCCTTGTTATTAGCAGAAGTTTATTTTTTATCAGCAGATCAGAGTCGAGTCTAACGTGAAGGTGAATAAATGTTTCTGCTGATGTTTGATTCAGTTTCATCTGCTCTGCTGTAAACAAAAACAACGCCTGCAGACCAGTAAATGCAGTGAACACACACATGCTGGGTCGGGGTGGGTAACCTGAGTCCTGTTAGTATTGCATGAAGAGTGACAGGCCAATGCATGTTTTATTCACTACAACCCACAGATACATCCTCTAAACACACATGCACACATGCATTAAACACACACACACACACACACACACACACACACACACACACAGAAAGCACACACACTCTGGCAGCCAGTGTGTGTGATGTCAGTGTTTCTGACAGAGAGGTTTGTCGAGTGTTAAATATTCATGTTGCTCTCCGCCTTCGCCGAGGCAGAAAGGCCACTGTGTGTGTGTGTGTGTGTGTGTGCGTGCGGTGATCCATTTGCAGGCCGATGAGTAAATACAGTTTGAATGTTATTAATAGTTGCAGCTGTAGCAGCCAGAAACTGAGCATAAAATCAGTGGAGTGATTCACCTTCAAACAACAAAAACATTTAAACCTGAAAAAATATTTCTAAAATAATTTCATCCTAAAATCATTTCATCCTGAAATCATTTAATCCTAAAATCATTTTATTTTAAAATGATTTCATTCTAAAGTCATTTTATTCTCAAATCATTTAATCCTAAAATAATTTCATCCTAAAATCACATCATTCTGAAATATTATCATTCTAAAATCATTTCATTTTAAAATAATTTTATTCTAAAATCATTTTATTTTAAAATCATTTCATTCAAGAATAATTTCATCCCGAAATCGTTTCATTCTGAATTCATTTAATCCTAAGATTGTTTCATTCTAAAATCATTTCATCCTTAAATTGTTTACTTTGAAAATTGTTTCATTCAAAATCATTTAATCCT
>VUQS01058558.1:9755-20632 GCA_015108495.1 Heterochromis multidens | reverse complement strand
TTTACCTGCATTCCCCCTGTGTGATCAGTTGGAAGGATGAAAGAAATTATCACCAGGCTTAGTATCTACACTGCTCAAAAAAAAAAAAAAACATAACAGGAACACTTTATTCAGAGTATAGCATCAAGTCAGTTAAACTTCTGGGATATTGATCTGGTCAGTTAAGTATCAGAGGGGGTTGTTAATCAGTTTCAGCTGCTTTGGTGTTATTGAAATTAACAACAGGTGCACTAGAGGGGCAACAATGAGACAACCCCCAAAACAGGAATGATTTTACAGGTGGAGGCCACTGACATTTTTTCACTCCTCATCTTTTCTGACTGTTTCTTTACTAATTTTGCATTTGGCTAGGGTCAGTGTGACTACTGGTAGCATGAGGTGATACCTGGACCCTACAGAGGTTGCACAAGTAGTCCAACTCCTCCAGGATGGCACATCAATACGTGCCATTGCCAGAAGGTTTGCTGTGTCTCTCAGCACAGCCTCAAGAGCATGGAGGAGATTCCAGGAGATAGGCAGCTACTCTAGGAGAGCTGGACAGGGCCGTAGAAGGTCCTTAACCAGCATCTGCTCCTTTGTGCAAGGATGAACAGGATGAGCACTGCCAGAGCTATAAAATGACCTCCAGCAGGCCACTGGTGTGAATGTCTCTGACCAAACAATCAGAAACAGACTTCATCAGGGTGGCCTGAGGGCCCAACATCCTCTGGTGGGTCTTGTGCTCACTGCCTGATTGGTTGGCCCACCACGCTCGCCTAACCTAAATCCAATAGAACACCTCTGGGACATTGTGTTTGGGTCCATTCGATGCCTCCAGGTTGCACCTCAGACTGTCCAGGAGCTCAGTGAGACCCTGGTCCAGATCTGGGAGGAGATCCCCCAGGACACCATCCGTTGTCTCATTAGGAACATGCTCCGATGTTGTCAGGCACGCATACAAGCACGTGGGAGTCATACAAACTACTGAGTATCATTTTGAGTTTGCTGCAATGAAATTTTGGCAAAATGGACTAGCCGGCAGCATCATTTTTTTTACTTTGAATTCAGCCCTCTGTAGGTTGATATTTTTTATTTCCATCAAACAATGTGGCATCCTTTCATTCCTAACACATTACCCAGCCCATATCAGTATAGATATCCAGCATGATTTTTTTCCCCCATTGAGATCTGATGTGTCTTCAAAGTGTTTCTTTAATTTTTTAAAGCAATGTATATCCAAATAAGACTCCTGAATCGTTTTATTAGTTACTCTATTGATATGTCAACTCCAGTGGTGCATTTGGTTCAGGAGCTATCCCAGAGTCAAATCCCACAGACTCTGGTGACTTTTACTGTGGCTGCACAAAGTTGATATTTGTTCCTCAGAGTGAAATACACTTGTGTTTTTATGCACACCTGTATAATCAAACAGAATCTAACGCAAGAGCTCAGCACTACCATCTGTGTCTCTTATGAAGCTCGTAATGGTCAAATTTTGGTGAAGCTGTCAGGAATGTTTGAATTTAATAATGTGCTTGTCAGGGAGGTCACAGTTAAAAGTGGTGTTGTGCTGGACTGTTTGAAGTTAGTTGACCTAGAAGCACCTCTGAATATAATGTAACAACTATGGTCCTATAAATGATCTAAATGCTAAAATGTAATTTCATCTGCACTCCTTTGAATATGGTAAACAAAACTAAACATTACCCCAACATAAAAGTAGACTTTATGGTACAAAAGCTTTATTAAACTGTTTTAGTGTGTGCTGTACCTAAAGTGGACACTTTGTGTCTTGCCTTACTCATTTCCATGATATTCATGAGGATTCATTCTGGGGATTTCTTTACCACCATTCTTTCAGTGAAATAACATGATCTATTACGTGGACCAGTGCCCAACTTTGCCCAACTCATAGAAGATCTTAATAAATGTTGTGATCCACTCACAGTTCTTGTTTCACCAGCAGAAGTTTGTTTTAATTTTGAAATTTGAATCTTTGGTTTTTAGTGCATCAAGGTGGTAAAATCAAATGGGTTTCCTCATACACTGTTTTTCCAAGGGCTATTTAGGAAACAGCAGCATGCTGGGGATCCCGATAAATGCTACCTGCTAGTAGTATTTGGGATGTGCAGGTAGCAGGGACTTCTAGTTTCTGCTCAAACATGTATCACTATGCACACATTAATAAAGAGTTAATAAATATCCCAATAAGCAGAACTGTGAATGAGAAGGGATGTTATCTTTCTATGTGTATTTTTTCAAAACAAAAAGCAGTGCGACTTTATTTTCAAACTCAAATACTGCTGCTAATGAAACCTTCATCTCAGGAGCTCCTTGGAGGCCCTTAAGACGATATGGGAAAGAATCATCTTGAGATTCCCATATTGCCACTAAATCCCCTGAAAATAACTGCTTTGTGTCCTCTTTGTGTTTGTTTCTGACTTACAGTGAATTATAAGATCAAGCTTTGCAGGATGTAAAGTCAGCAGTATTGATCCCTGTCTTTGAGAAAAGCAAATGAGGGTGGTCCCACTGCAACTACAGCTCGACTTACAGCTATTTATTCAGAAAGTCTTGTGTTGTTGGATACGGCAAAACAAGCCTGTTAATGATACCTTGTGCCATGTATTGTACACATTCACTCACAGAATAGAATCAGCTACAAAAGTCCCCCAAACTAAGTGAACGATACTTGTTTTTATTCTTTGATTCCTGCAGTGACGGTTTGATTTTATTGCTTTATACCTTCAAATCGACAGGTGCCAAAACTGCCGGTGACTTCCAGGCTGTTGCTGTATTTATAATAGAGGAAGTGTAAGCAGAACCACTGAACACCTGTGCTCTGTGCAAAACCATGATGAAAAAGGGGAAGAGGTTAAATTTTGTGCCATGATTCATTTTGGCATTATGTTATTTCAAGCATGAATGAACTTTAAAGAGTTCACAGTTAAAGATTTAAAACTTAGTGTAACATTTAGCTGATAAAAGCCCAAGCACCGCAGACGTTCACTGGTTAATAACCAATGTGGTTCACTTTAGTTTGACTCAAAATTAAAGTTCAGCCATCTGGTTTATGGTTAGCTTGCAGTTCTGAGTGAATCAGCCTTGATGAAGGTGGTGGTGTGTCTGCGTGAGTGAGGGGGGCTCCTACAGGAAACCTTGAGTTTGCAGCTGTTAACACACAGTCCAACCCAACCATACAGTCACACCTCTGGCAAGGGTGAATTGAACCAACACAAACCAAAATATCCTCTGAAACCCTGATGAAAAATCTGTTGCAGTAAATTATGCACAGATGGAACCAGCTGTGGCCAGCATGTGTGCTGATATCGTACAGCAATATGGTTTTATGTTTAACAGTACAACAGAAACAACGTATCAAATGGTGAAACTGAAATTTGATGGCAGTAACATGTTTAAAAAGCTGGAAGACTTTGTAATGTTATGAGGTGGTGGAACATCAAACATCTAATGAGGTTAAATAGTTGCATGATTGTGTACAGAAAAGCAAATTTTTTTGATTCAGAATTAAAGATGGAGGGGAGGTTTGCTACTCCTTCCTTGCTTATTTCAGCAAGACAATGACCACCTTCAACACATATTATAACAACATGAGTCAGGGTGCTAAACTGGCCTGCCTGCAGCTCTGAGCTGCCATCCATACATTTGTCACCAGCAGAGTGTTGTTAAAAGGAGAGGTGACGCATTTGAGTTTGTCTTTGCATGATCTTCGGCAAATTGCATTGTGCTTTTCTGTACATTTTTAAAAACTACCCAACTTTTTTTTTTTTTTGGAAATGGGGTTGGACAAAGAAGACAAAATAAGGCGTTGTGGGTAAAACAAGTCGTGCTAACACTAGAATACAAAATCTGAGTCCATCCAGCAGTTTCATTATCATTTAAAGAAACAAAGCTCACACACTCTCTCTTCGATCCCGCCTTTTTCACTTTAATAGTATCTTCATGTGTCACCTTTGAGGGCCCAACAGTAAGACATAATTTTCTCAGAAGAGATTGTCCTTATCACTGTCCCGCCCATGAGATCTGCGAGGGGGCTGTCAACAGACAGCACATACGTGAACATACTACAATCAGCTTTAAGCAGTAGCCAGTGTGCTCATGAGCAGGAATGCATTTTGCTGCCACATGTTGGCCCTCCATTGGAGTGGATTCAAGGATTGATGTCCTGGCACACTTGTTCAAGGATGGAATGAAGACAATCTAAATGCACCTCTGTTAGCACATTGCCAGTAAAAAAAGAAAAGGAAGTAGAATGGCTAACTATGAAAACAATACTGAGTAAACTACTCAAATGGATTTTATGTTATGGGTTTCCTTCTCAGCAAAAGCTATAAGGAAGTGAGGCAAAGACAAGTACATATAAAAAACAGGGTTTAAAAAGATCACACACAGTTTTGAATCCACCACACATACTATTCAAACCTAACCTTTTTGTGCTGAAACGGGAAAGTTAAAATACTGCAGATGATGCAATTCTCATCCTATACCAGGGCAGCCGGGGTCTCAAAGGGGTGAGGTGCTGCAGTTAAATGATATGCTATCTGCCTCACAACAGGAGTGAACTTATGCACACAGGGAAGGGCTCCAAAAACTCTGACATCTTCTAGTTACATAACTAAGCACACTGAGTTTTGGACACTGAACAGTCTACCTTTAGTTATTTGTCTACACCATGAGTCAAGTTGCCTCTAGAGGTACGTATGCCCTTACACAGGTCACGTCATGTTTTAACAAGCAGTTTGGTTAATTCCAGTAATGATGATTCAGTTTTTAACTGTCCACCTGAAAATATTCGATTTTTTTCTACAGTGAAAAAATAGGACTGCAACACATGGTGGTTTTCTTTTCTTGCCAGTGTGTACTTTGCAAAAATTCATAATAAAAGCCCTGAAATAAAGAGCTGTCCTTGCATTCAGAAGCTTAAGGTTTGCTGCTGGAAACAGGACAACAGTGACCACAAGTGGTTTGTATAAAGAACACCACCATGATGGAAGTAAAAAAATATTTATTGGACAAACATGTTAGCCTCACAGACTTTCTCAGAAGCAAATGTGCTAATAACATAAGAGAATAAATCATAGTCATACAAACAGACATATTAATCCACGCACACCAACACTCACTTCATACTCCCAAACATCCACACGCAAGTTCACATCTGCCAGCGGCTTGAGGGATTTTTCTCCTAGTGGCTGGGTCGGAAGGGGAACGGCATCCCCGTCATAAAAGGCTGGGCGGGGTACTGAGGGTGAGAGGAAGGATGGGGGGCGAGTGGTGCGTGCGGGGTGTGCGCACGGTGTGTGGGGAGTGTGGGGAGCGTGGGGAGCGGGGCGATGGGCGAATGAGCGGCGTGCGGACTGTAGGCCAGCGGAGGTGTGTGGATGTTGTTGTAGTACATCACCGGGCCAGACAGCACCAACTGGAGTAGACTGGAAACACAAATACACAAAAAAGGTGAGAGTGGAGAGACCACAAAAGCACAAAAATTATAAGTTCTGTTCAGGCAACTACAGTTCAAGATAAAACATTTCACAATTTCATATGCTAATAAAAAAATAAGCACATGAAAACTGATTCTTCTGTGTTGCCAGTGCATCTGATCCACAACAGGTTGAGAATATCCACACTTTCAAAGCCAAAATAGCTTGAAATGACTACTGTTCTCTTCATCAGAGATCACATGCATTTGTCCTAAACTTTCTTGTCCAATTTCAATTACAGGAATTAAATCTGTAGTGAAATTATGGGTATAGATACTGAATTATTTAAATAAAATGGCTTTAGAAGTTACATTTTTTTAAATGGGGAGGTTTATTAGACTTCACTTCAACACCATTTGCTGTCCTTAACCACCCTCATGTAGAGTGTAGGGTGCTGGTTATAAGATGGTACATTGTTGTAATTTTGTTTAAAAAAAAAAACAAAAAACCCTGAAGCTAGCTGAACGTAGGCGACAACTCTGTACAAATACCACATTGTGAAGGGAAATGATGTACTAAACAACAAACTCTTGGATCTTACTTGTTGTGGGGGAGTCGGGAACAGATGGCCCTCAGGTCCTCTGTAAAGACAATATTATGTTTAAAAAGACACAGTGTGCTAAGACAAACTACAAGCAGTTACCTAGCTACCAAATTCTTTTTCTGAAAGCTGAAATCTCCTTGGTAAATAACATTTGTTTAATTTCCTTAATTTTTAAGGTGAAAAATGTTTTTAAAAAAATCAGTGTGTCTTTAAATGTTAATGTACTCATGTTTTTTTTTTTTAGTCTTTAACATAAAAGACAGAGAAAAACAAAACAGTAATTAATATGTGATAAAAGTTTGGGTACCCATCTACTGTGAAAAACTAACTACATCACATTATTCAACAGCTTTTAGTACCACCTTTAGCAGCAATAACTTGTAGTATGACTTTATCAGTCTCTCACATCATTGTGGACGGATTTTGGCCCACTCTTCTTTACAACTTTGCTGCTGTTTGCAGTTTTTGCAGGCAATCCCCTGAGATTTCAATCAGGTTAAGGTCTAGACGTTGACTAGGCCAACAGCTTGGTTCTTTTCTTTGTCAGTCATTCTGTTGTAGATTTGCGGCTGTGCTTAGGATCATTGTCCTGTTGGTGACGTGACCCAATTTGGGCAAAGCTTTAGCTGCTGGACAGATGGCCTCACATTTGAATCTAGAATACTTTGGTATACAGAGGAGTTCATGGTCGACTCAATGACTGCAAGGTGCCCAGGACCTGTGGCTGCAAAACAAGCCTAAATCACCATCCCTCCACCGCCGTGCTTTACAGCTGACATGAGGTGTTTGTGCTGATGTGCCGTTTGGTTTTCTCCAAACGTGGTCCTATGCATTATGGCCAAACATCTCCACTTTTCACTCGTCTGTCCAAAGGACATTGTTCCAGAAGTCTTGTGGTTTGTTCAGATGCAATTTTGCAAACCAAAGCCGTGTTGCCATGTTCTTTTTAGAGAGAAGAGACTTTCTCCTGGCAACCCTTCCAAACAAGCCATACTTGTTCAGCCTTTTTTTGCAGTTTCTCTGATCATTGCATGGTTTGACCTTGGTGTGAATTTACTGGGAAATCCACTCCTGGGAAGACTGTACAATGATGGATATCAACTTGTTTGGAAATGGCCTTATAACTAATCTGAGATTGATGGGCAGCAACAGTTGCTTCTCTAAGATCACTGATGACATCTTTCCTACTTGCATTGTGTTAACACACAGCAGACCAGCAAACTGCCAAAACGTCTGTTTTTTTCTGATGATCAGTTAATCAAATGCATTTGGTTAGCAGCACCTGGCTGCTACTTATGGAAGCAGTAAGGGTGTAGTTAGTTTTCACAGGACTCTTTGCACTCCTGTGAAATCTTTTTCACATGTCTGTGACTACAGCTGTGTTATTTTTTTGGTTGAAAGTGAGCTTTGAAGCTAGACATCAAAACGCACACTGACCAGACAAAAACAAAAAAAGCTCATATATGGAGCTGGATTTGAATAGCTGAATATTACAATCATTTCCAATCTCAGGTGCAAAAATGCACCTACACCTAGTACTACACCATTTTTCCACACTGTTACCTCTCGAGCAGAGCAGGGCTCCATTGGCCATGGCCACCTGCAGGGCCTGGGCCAGCCTGTCAAGGGAAAGCTGGGACAACGCATGTGTATCAGCGGAGGACGTGTGCGTGTGTTTGTCAGCCTGGTCCAAAAGTCGGGAAAGGTCGGATGTCAGAGCAGCCAAGGATTCCATCTGAAGCAGCGCAAGGCGACCGTAAAGCCCCTTCTCGTTAAGTATGGTGGGCAAAAGCATAAAGACCTAAATATGGAAGAAGATGGACATGGAAAACAGTCTGATTACCTTCTCTGTGCATGTTGCGAGGGTTTATGTGCACAGTATGTACATGATCTCTTTTACTGAATGTATCTGAATACACACACATACCTGTAGGACACTTAAATGGAGTGTAGAGAAAAGAGGCCCTGCTTCAGGCTCATTCTCAGAGCTTCCATTGGTCAGCGCCTGCTTGTTGTCTCTCCTGTAGACCAGTGGTGCTTTGATGCACCAGCGCACCAACCCCCCTAATGGTGTGACATCGAGTGAGGTGATCGGCTGGCTGCCAGAGAGGGGCGAGTTCAGGAAGGTGATCAGGACTAGACGAGGGTCATCTCGGATCCATGACACTATCATCTGGAGGAGTTCGAGTGGGGGGGTGAGCTCCTCTGAAAACACACATGAAGATGTTGTTCCCCCAAGGAACTGGGTGTGTCAGCCTTTTATTCAGTGGTCCCTCCCCTTTTTATAGATCTCCAAGTTTTTAATTGTATTGTACTTTTTTAAAATCACAAGGTACCTGAGGTGAAGTCATAGAGGGTGGTGACAGCGGTGATGAACTGGCAGCAGAAGCGTGGGCTGGCACTGTGGATATTCTGCAGGGTGGGCACAGAGCCTGGGACCATACTACAGTAATCATCTACCAACACCTGTGCCAAGCGTACGCAGTACACACAATGGGTTCTCTGCACATCACAAACACAACCACAGACCTATGATTAGTACATCCAAAACACAGGGACACACACAGTCATTTCTTTACACATCAACTCCAGACAATGTCAGGAGAAAAACATCAACCTTAAAGTATCCAAGTGCCAACCGTGATAAGGGATGGTCAAATTCTGGTCAAATTACTCATGGCACCAGCACTGAAACAACACACCGTCCAGATGCAACAACGTCTGCTGTCCCATATCAAAGCCTAGTGTAAGAGCAGTTGGTTTCTTTTAGAACTGTGGTTGTGTTTGTCGTCACATCTTTCCCCGACCTCATGATTTGACTACAACTCAAATTACTTTCCATTTTCCTGTGGGGCTAGAAACTACCAACAGCACAGGACATGAAATGATCCACACCACTTTGAAGAAAGAAGCACCCTCCTTCTGTTCACTCTCCCGGGTGATTTCCTACCTGGTGTGCAACATAACAGAACAGTAAAAGCAAACGTTATAGAGAACCAACTGAAATGCTGATGGTGTCACTGTCCTGTGGCCACAACACTGTGCAATCACAATTTCCTTCATAAGTTACAGTAAAAACCTCCTCATTGCCTGTTTAACTGAATCCTCACCTGTAACCAGGTGGCAGCACATTCCAAGATAGGAACCCTTCCCATAGCGATAGCCATGGAGACCAGTTTGCCTAGCAGTGCCATGCGGCTTTCATCTGCCTGGTTGCCTTGGAGATTAAAAAGGGCAGAGAACATAAGCTGACGGACAGCGTCACGACTCTGCTCCTGAAAACAGCTGCACATGATCTCCAACAGCTGGAGCTCCTGGAGAGCACTCATTCTCTGAAAGAAAAAAAAAACACATACACACACAAGTTACTGGCTGATCACATTTGTGTGTTTACATATTTTATATTGGCGCTTAAGCGTTCTGGGGTCCCGGTTTACCCTGGCTGGGGTGTTTCTATCTTTGGGTGCATGTAGAATGAACTCCTCAACCAGCTCCAGGGTTTTAGAGTCAACCTGAGGAGGCTGCCTCCCAGACTGCACCAGGTTACAGATGTAAATGTCCAGGTGGTACAGCAGCTCCTTGGATGCACTCAGCACGTCCCGAGGCAGCAATGACTGACGGATGTCACCCATCACAACCTGACAAGAGACCCGTACACAATGTGACAAAGGTTAAATATGTTTATCAGAAGTGAAGTTTATTATTGAAAGTGACAATAACGGTGACAAGGCTATGTCACTTCTTCATTCATGAGCTAACAGTGGCTTTGCAGGTTTCAAGCCGTGCTGGAAGCTGCGCTGTAATGATGTTGTAGATTTTGGTTGAACTAAATCTTGATATATTGTGACATGTGCCACAGAAAGAAAACACAACAAAGCACACTAGGTGTAACAAAACAATACCTATGCTTGTTTTATCATGCAAAATGACGGAACAGTGGACACTGATTTTTTTTTGTTGTTGTTGTTGTTTTTTTTAAAGAGACTCTCAACTTTGGTTTCACGTTAAATTGTGTCTATCAGGGTTGCCGAGTGGACCAGTTCCACACTCAGTCTCCTCAATGGTCTGCTCCATCCTGCTACAGCTAGTGTTAGCTGGGCCAGCTAAAACGGCTGTTTCATTCGCTACAGAGCTTACGTGTTACAGTTAACCCGGCAACACTGAAAAAAGCACGAGTTAAGAGCTTACCTCTGGAAAAGCCCCTTACTTCTCTTAATAAATTACCCGAAGACAAGACCAGTGAAAAGTCTCAAAACGACGACGGAAGTGCTTTCTGCCTCTACGGAAGCCTGCGTGGCACAAAAATGACAGCGATTGACGTTCATTCATTGCCGTTAACCGTGTGGATGTAAACTAGCACGTGACGCATAAAATAAAATAAAATAAAATAAAATAAAATAAAATAAAATAAATTAAAATGTTACTTTTTAGTGTAAATTATTTTATCAAGCAGAGATCAGAAATATTTCATTCAAGTCATTTTATTTTTAATTCTACAAAAAAAATGACACTAAAATCGTGCATAACATGGGGTAGGGCATTGTTTAACTGCAAATGTATTTATTAGCCCATACAGTCAGGTCCAGTTTATGCTTTTTATCTTGCATTGGCCTTAAAGGATTCACATATTCATGCAGTCTTATAGACTAATTTAATCATGGTCGCCAGTGCTGAAATTAGACAAAATTCAATTAATTTTAACAGTTTGTCGTGTTTTTCAACCTTTTAGACATTTATTTCATGTCACACTTACTGATTTGCAGTGGCTTTATACTTAATACTCTTCAAGCCAAACACCCTGGGTAAATGTTAAACTCTTTTTTTTTTTTTTTTTTTTTTTTAATACTAAAAAA
>VUQS01058556.1:0-15519 GCA_015108495.1 Heterochromis multidens | reverse complement strand
ACATCCACCAAGGCCTTCAAGGTCAACTTAATGATTTACTGATCGAAAACTGACAAAAAGCCTTATAACTTAGAAACTATGATTGTTACAAGTGTGGTGTGTACAGTCAACATATAGAAAGTACCACATGAAGATTTAAAATATGTTGCATTTGACCTCTGACCTCTCCTAGGTCAAAGTGACCTCTTAGGTCAAAGTGATAATAATGCTATATAGAGTTATTTAAAACTATGTTTCTTCCTGCCATTGTTTGTATTGACAACATACAGGCATATAGGGAATGATATATGGAGATTCCAATTATCACGTTACTTTGGACCTCTGACCTCTTCTTCAAGGTCAAATAAGGTCAAACTTTCATAAAATGTCTTTTATCTTTAAAACTATGATTAAAATTCTGCTGCCTTTGTTTGTATTGGCAACATTTAGGAAATGATACTGATATATGGGGATTCTAAATATCACAATATAGTTTGCATCCAAATATCATGTCACATTTGACCTCTGACCTCACTTTTACATTTCACATCTACCTTTCTTTCAAGTTGACCCCAAAATGTGTTCCATCTTTAAATAAGGTATTGTGAAGAGAAAGAGAATGAATCCACATAAATACAAATTTTACTCAAAATTATGTCAAGAATGTTAAAATGGGTTTCAACAGGGCAAATAACAAAAGCCTGCACTTTGTTCTTTTTAAACGTAATTTAAGAAGTTTTTAGTGCAGCAAAAACAAGTGCAAAGAAAACAAAATGAATATATTGGAAATACAATACTTTTCCCTTAAAAGTAAATACTGCCCAGAGAGTGAGCTTGGCAGAAGTTTGTGCTCTCAGAGTGCTTCTTGTTTACATGAGTTCTGTAAGAGCATTGCAATATGCAGGGATTTATTTTGAGCCATTTTTATGTCTTTTGTCAAAGCACTGGACCAGATCACACTGCAGTGATCAATCCGTGACAAAAATAATGCATTTAGAACCGGTTTTACAACCTCTGGTGTCCTTAATTTTAAACCTTTTCTCACTACTAACATATACAAGCATGCTGAATTTAAATTATTTGAGTTCAAATAAGTTTGTATTTGCTCAAATATTACTCTATTACCTTGCTTAAGACTGGCAACAACCTTATCAGACAACCTTTTACACATGACAGCAGCAATGCTGGATTCTTGGTTATTTGAATTACCGTTGCCTTCCTATCAGCTTGAAGCAGTCTGGCCATTCTCCTCTGACCTCTGATACCAACAAGACATTTTCACCCAGAGAACTGCCGCTCACTGGATATTTTCTCTTTTCAGGACCATTTTCATAAAATTCTCAAAAATCCCTGCAGTTAAGCAGTTTCTGAAATACTCAGACCGGTCTGAACTTTAGCAGGCCATGTTGACCATGTCTACATGTCTAAATGCCCTGTCACTGCCCTCTCAAAACCTTGGTCAGAGATAGATTTGCAGAAAATTTACCAAAGCCCGAATTTGAAAGTTTGTATTGATTCTTCAAACACTGCAACCTGCTGTAAGTTTTGAAAGAATTTGAGAAAATTCTATCACCTTGTATGAAAACAAGAGACGTCTTTATACCTGTGCCACGAAGGGTGTAATCAGGGCACCCAACCTGGCCATAGCACTGGAAGTTCCCATTGCTAAAGCTCTGTTTTCTGTAGGGAACACCTAAACAGAAGACAAAAAACATAAATGAATACAATTTGTCCAATTTGACTTGTCTAAAAAATATGTTTAATTCAAAAGTGATACGTACTTCTGGTGTGTAAACAAAAACAACTTGATATCCACCAGAGATAAAGGCTCTGGCGATGAAGATAAAGATTGTAAGAGCTATCCTACATTAACAAAAAAAAAAGAGAGAGAGATAGACAGAGTTAAAAATCAGTCTGGGTGTTTTAATGTATGGCTATTGTTGTAATACGATAAAAAAAAAAGAGACAACAAACTTACCTCCCAATACAACCATATAATGGTAGAATGCACAAGGAAAACATGAAGAAACACAGTGCCATGCTTTTCTTCCTGCCGATATAGTCAACTAGTAGAAGGACAACTAAAAGACCTGAAACCAGCATAAAAAAAAAAAATCAACGACTGCAGTCAACAGTTTAAGATATAGTGAGGATAAATTTGAACCCAGCAGCTTACGTCATTCTCCTAAACAACACTTTTTGTATCTCATTCTCCTTATTCTGATAATGTACATGGGTTGCAGGCCTGTCATGTTGTGCGTAGTGCAGTGCATATAGTCTGCACAGGGTACTTTATTTTGAAAATGAACTTGATTTTTTATGCTGTCCCTATGTTTGACTTCCTGCCACGACTTCTGCAGAAGATAAACAGTTTTTTGCAAAGCCGAAAGCCTTTTCAGGAATGCTTCTGAAGCCCACTGTGGCACATCTGGTGGCTCCATCAAGCATTGTCTTGAGTGGGTTTTATCAGTGTGTAGGACTGGATATTAAAGATAGACTTACCTTCACTTTTCAGACCTGGAAGCTGATGTGGAATTGTATTAAAGCTGTGTTCTTTATAATGGCCAGTGGGGGGCGCTTCCTTTGGTTGCAAACAGACTTATGGTTGTATGGAAGTCTACAGGAAAAGAGGCTAAGGCACCCTTGTTCTGTATCTGATGAGTTTATGGGCTCAAACGCTAGTTTCAAGTCTTATATTAATACAAGATAAATTTAATTATGGGAGTGGTGCCTCTCAGCAAGACGGGCCTAGGTTTGACACCCCGCGTCTGTGTGTGTTCTCTCTGGGTGCTCTGGCTTCCTCCCACAGTCCAAAGATATGCATGGGGTTAGGTTAACTGGTGATTCTGAATTGGCCATAGGTGTGAATGTGAGTGTGAATCGTTGTCTGTCACTCTGTGTTAGGGTCCCATTATACCTGCCATCCGGTGCCTCACGAATGGCACTGTACGTCCAAGTTGACATTAAATTGACATCACATCTGCTTTCCCAAGCCGCCGTTTCTGCCAGTTGTGCACCTCTTGATTTTTGTAACCTTGGCGAGTTGTGCTTCTGCCGCTGCAACTGGGTTTAATACACGAGTATACGAGTGTCGGTTTTTACCGCCATTTTAATGATACATCAGTACAGAGGCTCAGAGATTCATAGATTACACAGAGGGAGATGTTGCAACAGCGCAGAGCCTCTAATCAATACACTGTAGATTCATCTGAAATTTTTCTAAATGCAGGCCCACAATTCAGCACATATTAAAAAAAATTACGTTTCTCGTGATAACTGAAGGATTAAGAAATATTCATCTAGGTTTAAAAGAAACAATTATTTCAGGGAAATTTTGAAAAACAAAAATAGCTTTTAAATTCACTAAATTCACACGGTTTGTTCTCGAGTTATCGCATTCAGAAGATTTTCAGAAAACTTGACGTCTGACCTTGAACTTAAGATCGAGGCCACCGAGATTCGAACTTGTCCGAGATTTTTAGTAGATGCACCTATGGTATGAATTTGAAAGTCCTCGGTGACCTTCTTCTTGAGTTATCGCATTCACAAACTTGGGTGTCCACGCCACCCGCTCACCCACCTACCTGGCAGGGTGACGACAATACCCCATCAGCCTTTTTGGCTGAGCGGTAAGAAAATGGACACTTTCTCTATGTCACTTGTCAAACTTACAGTTTAACTCCACACCACACCTCTGACAGAATGCAGACAGTGAGGATTTTACCTGGGAACTCCGCCAAGGTCGTCCATAAAAGGTCTTTGTAATCAGCTGATGTTAAATATCTACATTCAAGACTGCAGTCCGGTTCTGTCTTGGACCCTTGCGTCACTATAAGAAAGGATTCGGGATTTGTTGTAATTTAAGACTCATTATGGAAAATGTTAAAAGCAGCACTGCATAAAGGAAGCTCTAACATACCCCCGCACAAATCTCCAGCTTGGAACAGCTCAGTTGTTAGCAGGACAATCCCGTAATAGGAGAAGGCATTTGAAAACCTTTTGACAAAGTAAAAAGACAGTGTTTTAGTAAATAAGTTCTGCAAGTAGCAGAAAATAAAGCATTGCTGCTCCCACTCTCTGTGCATTGCCTTTAGGGATCACACCATGTACAGTCCACAGAGTATTTTGAGTATTTTTCCAGGTGTCCTGGATACAGTCACTACTTCCTTCATGCTATCTGGCCCAACAACAACAAAAATCATACTGTACAGGATACAGTACTGGACAGGATAAGGCCATAATATAAAAAATCTTATCAGTGGTAGATACTCCCAAAACAAATACGAACAGTCAAATTACCATAGACTAACTGATATACACTGAACCTTTAGCTTTCCAAGCTGGCTCCCTGCTTTACCAAGCTGGCAATCACTGATTTAAAAATGACCCCCTTTAAAAGAGAAAGTTTATAGAAAAGAAAAAGCAGAGATTGTGTCACATAAGCTAACCATATAAACCACAGGAGCAGAGTGGTCCTCCAGTACTGAGGAGCGAAGAGGTCTTTTATCCGTCCACGTTCATTCTGCGTAATTAAAAAAGGCAAAAAATACAAAGTGGACATTTTAATTTGAACAGTTAAGTACTGTATTGGGCATATTTTCATTTTCATATTCAGGAAAAAAAACAAACATTAATCTCTACCCCACCTGATTATAAGCGATCATCTTCCCTTGAGGCAGAGTCTTGCCATTTTCTTCAGCAATGCGCATTAAGGTTGCCTCTGCTTTTTCTCTTCTTCCCGTCAGCACATCAAAACGAGGACTCTCAGGCAGCCACTGTGCAACACAGAAAACTGAGCTGATTGACTTTCACTTTAAAAAAAAAAATCTTTTGGGACCTTTATTCATCACAGACGCACTTACAAAACAAAAGCAAACAAAGATTGCCAATGGTATTGTGGAAAAGCCGAGCATCCACCTCCAGCCCAGAGTGGGCATTACCAGCAAGGCCAGGAGGACTTCAAACACAGCACCTACTGCCCAGAATGCCTGATGCAGACAAACAGTTAGGATGATTAAGTGCAGTGCCCCTAATCAGACCACAAATTTTAGTCTGATATAAAGACAAATTCTTGCATTTATAACAAAATGACCACAGTACCGCAATCAGCATGATGCAGACGCCTCTCGCCTTCACAGGAAGGAATTCTGAGTACAGCGTCACACTAAAACACAATTTAATGTTTATTGTTCACTGCAAATTTTTTTCTTGGATATCACTTGGATATGTAATTGGTTATGTATGAAGGGCGAAGTAAACTTACGACTGAGGAGCTCCTCCGATACCAAAGCCTACGAGGCTCCGCAGGAACAAGAGCCAGCCATATGCTGGAGCGAACGCACTCAGCAGGCCATAGTATAAAGTCCAGCACATACAAACTGTCAGACCCTGTTTAACACAAAAACATATACAGGAAATATATGAGATAATTTACAAAAATCATGAAATCATGTATGAGAAACACAGATGTGAGACTCACTACTCTTCTGCCGTACTTGTCGGATACATTTCCCCATAACGGTGAACTGATCCCCATCCCAACAAAAACCACCTGTTCCACAAAAGATGGAAAAAAAAAACACTGAGTGAAGACATTAGCACATATTACATAATCAGAAATCTGTAGTATAGCAATAAAAGGTAAAGGGACTTTACCGATGTTATAAGTGCCACCTTATAGCCTGGCAGCCTCCACTCGCAGTGCAGCTCGGGCCCCAAGATGCTGAGGATCATCATCTCCATGGCATCTGCTACCTGAGGCAGAACAACCAGTGAGAGATTTGCAGTATCTGCATATCATAGAGGAAGCTGTTTCTGAGCATTTTAGGATTATTACCCATGACAGTCCAGTGAGGAAAGACATTTTCCATTGAAACTTTCCAAAGCCGATTGCCTCCAGTGCATCATCCACTGTAAAGGTTTCTGTCAATAAAACACATCGGTCACTCCACATTCACCGTCGAATGGAAATAGATGTCTGCAGAAGCACTCAAGAAGCAAAAAAAGCATAGATTAATGGCATTAATACCAATTCTTGATGACTGTGCACCAATTTAAAAAGCCAGGATAGGATTCAGGGTCACACAGGAAAATAACTTAGTGTTTCTAATGTGTCTGTTTATGAAGGTAAATTTAGACTGTTTTATACTGTAGATACACTCACCAGTCACTTTATTAGGTACAACTCTAGGTACTTTAGGCACACTTTGGGCCCCTTAGTACCAACTAAGCATCCTTTAAACACCACAGCCTACCTGAGTATTGTTGCTGATCATGTCCATCCCTTTATCCCAGTGTACCCATTTTCTGATGGCTGCTTCCAGCAGCATAACATGATGAAGCTCAAATCATCTCAAACTGGTTTCTTGAACATGACAATGAGTTCACTCTAGTCAAATGGCCTTCACAGTCACCAGATTTCAATCCACTAGAGCACATTTATGTGGTGGAACGGGAGATTCACATCATGGATGTGCAGTTGACAAATCTGCAGCAACTGTGTGCTGCTATCATGTCAATATGGACCAAAATCTCTGAGGGATGCTTTCAGCACCTTGTTGAATCTGTGCCAAGAAGAATTAAAGCAGTTCTGAAGGTAAAAGTGGGTCCAACCTGGTACTAGCAAGGTGTAACTAACAAAGTGGCCAGTAAATGTGAATTTTATAACGAGTATTGAGTTGTCTGGTGTCACCAGTGCTACTTGACAAAGTTAGGAAGGTTGAACAGAAGAGTTTAAAGAGGAGAGAAATGCTGTATTTGTCTTTGCACTTTGAGAATCCTGGCATTAACATGTTATTCAGTGTGACACATTCAAAGGTGATTTCACATCTCAGAAAAAGTGCTAAAGTAATGAGGTTATTTCAGCAAGGAGCTAATACAGGACACTGATTGGACATGTCAACAGACCTCAGATCATTCACACACACACACACACACACTTATAATTTTATTCCCTTACATTTCAGGGGGAAATATTGAACTTTGTACTCCATTACTATTTTCACTGATACACTTAATTTCCTCATCAAAATTTAAACACACAAAATATATAATAATAATCAAATATGATACACAACAGATTAAACCAAAGCAGAGCTTCTGTTTGTATGTTATGGGCCAGTTAATAACAGGGCATGACCTATACAAGAGGAGTGTACTTTTATTTGTAATTAAACCATATTCACATTAACATTAGCCATTTATCTAAATTCTTAGAGACTAGCTGATCAGCACTACTACTACTTCCCTTTCATACTTCGAGGATGTGTTTTTTTCACAATTACAAATGCAGTAATTAAAATAAAATAACAATCACGCTGTACATACCCTCAGTTGTATTAGAGCCAGAGCTGGATGCGGACTGCGTGGCCCCTGAGCCTAATCTTGGTGAAGCTATTGTGCAGATCTCACCGTCTGTGCCTTGGTCCTCATCAGTGTGACCCACAAAATCTGCCTCACCCCTAAATGACAGCACACAAGAAGAAGACATGAAAAAAAAAGTTTGCCTTTCAAACATACCACAGTTTGTCGTTAAATAAATGTATACGATGACACCACTTAGCCCTGTGGCTACACTCTGGTATGTAAACACAGCAGGTCAGATTTCTTTCCTAGAAACAGCAAACACTGCCTTTCAGCATGACACAAGTTTAATGACATTACAAAAACAAGATCATTCTTTTTTTTTTTTTTTATCCTTTACCACTGTTCAGAGTTTCTCCACCGCTTGTAAGAGATCTTAGTTACTCTGGGCCAGTTGTCCATTTTCGCGTCAGGGAGAGCAGTGAGTTACAGCTCATAACACACAGGTGATTTGTGGACAAACCTGCTAGAGCAGGGAGACACCCAATCAGAGAAGAATACCTGCGGAGCAGAGAGGGGAGGGGTTAGAGCAGGAAGCAGAGGTAAAGCATGAAAGCATTTCAGCGAAGTCTGAGAAGTCTGGTCAAACTGGCTTCTGAGCAAAGAGGTGATCCCATTGGATGAAACGAAGCAGTCTCATAACTAAATACGACTCTAGTATATTTAAATTCTTTAAGACTTTAGACTGTCAAAGGAGCCGAAAGGAATATTACACAATTTTTAGTGTAAGGTAACCCATTCCTTTTTTATTTGTTTCTTTTATTTTTTTCTTCTCATGTATTTGTCGTACACATGTTTCAAGACTAATAATCAGACCGAAATGTTGCCTTTATTGTTATGGGAAATATTTATGTGTGTTAATAACATTTTTTTTCTAGAATAAAAAACAAAAGAGGGTGATCTGTTGTTATGAGCAGAACTGATTCAGTTTTTAAAAAGAAAAAGCATCGACCAGAATTTTTGTTGGAAATGAAAGAATCTTTGCGCATTTCAAATTTAGCTTGTACCATCATTACGTGGTTCTTTAGTTTAAAAAAGGAAGTTTCTGTTATTTGTCATTGTAGTGTAAGCTGATCCTGTGGGATCTTGGCTGCACGTTTCCCGGTTGGTCGGCGTTGGGCTGGTGAACCTGCTTTAGTGCAGGTTAATTCTGCAGCTTATCGTAGTGGTGCAGCCCTTGGAGTGAATGGGCAGGTTGCAAAAAATAACAGCTAATTCTTAATGGGAGACATGATGTTTCTTTTAAATGATACGTTTAATTTAAATAAATAATAAGATTAACCTCCAGAGACCCTGCTTCCTCATATTAGGACATTATATTTTGGCTTTTCTGCACCTTATACTTCATTCTGCTCAGTAAAATGTTTAATGTTTAAGCAATTCTGATTTTATTGTGTTATGCCATAAAAAACACATTGTCTCCATATGGGGATATACTTCAAAAAAATATTTAACAACTATGCAACGAAGTAACGATTTCTTGTTCAAAGAGGAAGCTTGGTTTATATCCTCATCAGATCCAACTAATCCCAGATAGCTGGTTTATACTGGAGAAATTAAAAAGGCTTCTCTAACAAGAGCTCGGGTCTCAGGATGTTAAATTGTTCAAATGCCAAACATTTCTAATAATTTATAATAGAAAGAAAAAAACTCTTAAGACTCTTAATATTCAATGATTACAGTACATTACAATCAAAAGCATAAACATTAAACATAAAACTCATACACTAATCCAATGTTTTTTTTTTTTTTTTTAATATGGTCATCAAAATTTTAATGTGTGGTCAATTTTTAATATTCCTGACTACATAATGTTTGTATATGCTGAAAGAATAAAAGCTAGAAGGTGAGCAAAGACTTGCTTTGATTCAGCAAGAGGAAGATGGCATCATATAGCCTACAACAATGACTTTATTTTTACAGCACTATGCTTCAGTCATTAGTAGCTGAGAATGTGTCCTAACCTGTGGCTGACAGCAGGTTGTGCTCTTATTCTGCCGCCCAAAAGCCAATCAGCTATGAAAAGGTTGCTGCTATCTGTTTATTCACTCACACTGTCATTATGTCAAATAATGATGTCCAAAAGCTATTTAATTTCCAGAAGCCCACCAAGAAGACATTAAATTATGACTTAGTGTTATTTTTTATTGGTCTTGTAGAGCCTCTCTAAGGTCTTTCTCAAGCTCTACTTGTCAGGCCTCCTGCCGCTCTGACACTGGACTCTGGGTTGCCTTTTGAGTACAGATGAAAGAAGAATATTTGCCCCCTTTGATTAAAATAACTGTTCTGAAATGGAAATATTCTGGAAACACTTACACTCCTTTGATGCTGAGGTGTTGCCTACGTGTAAAAATATTACAGTAGCTGTACAGTTGCTCAGTTAAAAGTAAAAGACGCCTTCTTGAATAGTTGGGACTGTTGGGAGTAGCTGACTCTTTCAGTTCTCAGTACCCTTGTAAGTTAATAAGGCCGACCTGAATAAAAAAAAAAAGCTGTTGAAAAGTAGGACACTGTGAGGACATGCTGAGGCTGCTGCATTATGGGATGGTCATAAATACAGTATATAGCTAGAATATACAGTGTGTCACTCTGTCCCCTCATCAGCTGGGTGCTCAGGCTCACACTGAACAGCACAAAACCTCAGCCGAGATTCTCTGATTTGCACAACGAAAAACACAACATGGACTCAAAGGTAAGCTTTGATTTCTACAAAAAGCGAAACATTTCAGATCTATGAGCACTTAAGTTTAGTAGAGTTACTCGACCGCATGCTGAAGTCTCTTAAACGCTTTGCTGTAGTTCGGTTATTGTGTGACTTGTTCACTGAAGGCGATGCTTCTGAAACTAATAACCTGACACTGGCAATAATATTAAGCAGCTTTCAATAATCAGAGCTGCTATCTTGTGTAACATATGATAAAAAATGTTGATTCTGTGCTTTCTTTTACTTGTAAGGTTTAGAATTGTGCTTTAAATGGTAGGTATCTGATTTAAAACAAATAAATATTTTCACTTCTTTATAGATTTAAGGTAAAAACAGCAAAAACATATTTTCAACCAATATTGTGTGTGAAAGTTGACAAAACCCCTTATTTCTTAAAAAAATACCAAGGGAGTGTAAGCTAAATGTCATTTTTCCATAAGTTATGGCCACTATGGCACAGTGTATTAGGGATCCTCTTTAAAGATTGAACAGACTCTAGAAATCCCTCAGCCGCTGCATAATGGATTACATTATGTTAATGACCATTTTTCCAGAATGCTCTCTTATGTCACTGCGTTTCCTCCGATCTTGAGGTAGTAATGTAAGATGCCTTTGTTGATGCTTAGAGGAAGCAATGTTAAATTTTAAAGAGAATGAATGAGAGGGCAACATTACGTGTGTCACAACCGAGCCAGCTGAACCGCAAGAAAAACAAGACATTGAAGCACCAGATGCGATCTTCACTGATAAAACTGCACAGTGTATCGGAAAGTTTAGAGATGCTTGTTGGTGCAAGTTCCAACATCATCTCTGTCTAGTTAGCTCTCAGCTTCACAAATTAAATTACATGAAACATACATACACAGCATTCTGGCAGCGTGTTTAGGGTCGAGTGGTGTCTTAGCCACATGCTAAACAAAGGGTTTTTCTAGAAGAGGTTACCCTTCAAATAAAGTCCTGCATGAATTTTGGTCTTACTGTGCATCTGTAAATGTTTTTCTATTTGGGCGTGAATAATAGGTGAAAATTCTGTAAAAAAAAAAAAAGAAAAAAGAAAAAAAAAAGGGGGTATTAACTGAACTCTACCCCTAACCATAAACAACTTGAACTATTAGCTTCTGGTAGAAGTTAACAGGTTAAAATATTTAGTAAAAATTCAATTAAAAAATATGATTTTGCATTACTTAGCAACATTATGCTAGCTAACAGCTGGCATAAAACTGTCCCATTATTTTACACAATCACTTTAAGTCAGTTTTTAATTTTTAAGTGTAACTTAAAAACTTTTTCCAAACTGGTGTGATCATCCGCTCTCTATTGAGCAGCCAGTAATTAGTTTGAAATGCATCTGCCTAATCAAAGATCAGTAATCGAATACCTGTGCTGTAATTTTGTGGGGAGGAGGGTGAGAAGGGGTCTTTGGGTGGATAAAGTTACTACATCCTTGTATTACATAGCTGCACACACGCACATGCACACACACATCTACATGCATACACTCTCTTCCTTAAACACACAGCATAGCTGTCCAACACTCAGGTGAAGCGCTGAATGAATGTTTGCTGCCTGCTCCATGAATGTTTAAGCAGCCCAGTGCTTCCATAGCCAGGCAGCTCATTATGGCCTCATTACCAACAATGCAAGGACTCCAGCCCAGCAGGAAGCAGCAGTGTCACCCTCCTCCTTCTCCTTTTAAACCAGTCTGTCCCAGGCTGTGGTAGCAGGCCAGCTCCAAGCCAGTATTTGGATTAGAGACCAATGAGGATCAAAGCAGAGAATAGATTATTGCTTACATACCTGTGCTGACCTGAAGACGCTCCACTATGGGAGAACTCCTCATTTACTAAAACTCTGTGTCTAGCTGATTTACTTACCTGTGGACAGAAGTTCAGTGTCATTTGGATTTACCAAATTCATCACAAAAGACTGACCCTACCATGACGCACAAGGCTTTGGAAGTAAAGGAGGTAAATGACATGAACAAAGTGTGTGTAACTAAACTTAGCTGCAGTTGTGTCAAAGCCACTTTTAGTTTTTGCATGACTGCAGCATCTTCCTGACGCATATTTTCATTAGAACTAAAATGACACAATACGAGGAAAATTTGGTCTCTCTCTCGGTGCTAGAGATGTGTTATGATTATTTTTAGACTGTGTAATATGAAGATTTTTTTATTTACATTTTATATTCCACAGAAAATGATGGTGTAATAGTTTAACCTCCCTTAGTGTTTTTCCCCTCACACAGCTCTCATTAATCTTCTTTTCAGCTGCTGAAGCAGGTCACAGTTTTTTTTTTGTGCGAGTGAAAAAGCTCTAAACACACTTCACATGACTTCCTCAGCACCAAAAAGCATAAATAAGAGGTTTGTTTACTGTCCCCATAATTAATGCATTTTTAGTGAAATCTTTATTCTCTAGGGATGCAAGTATGTTTTCAAAGAGAGCAATCTGTCTGTGGCTTATTACTGCATGCCTGTGTGAAACAGTACCAATAGAGGAGGTACAGTGCTTGACCGGTGTGGTGGAGGCCTGTTCAAGGTCGGGTTTCTCTAGACACCTGGAGCCCCTTAAATGTGTGTTGCCCTGGGTGATGCATGGTGTCAGTCAATGGCCCACGAGGAGTGCTATCTCTTTCAGGAGCCTAACTGCCACTTTGTGGCTGCGTAACAGGATCCTGCACCATACTGGATAGATAGGGACAATGGAGCACCCTCTCGGGTGATGGTCAACCAGTCAGATAAACTTTCCTGTTCAAATGTGATGTTTCCTGTAGGTGCTCATTTCATATCTCATACAAGCTTGACTGTGTTTTGTTCATGTACATTCATATCGTTGTCTTGCTGTCCAGTTTAAATCAGATGACAGTGTGCCAAGAAAGCTAACCTGTTATCTATTGCCTCTTTGCTTTTCTCCATCCTCCCACAGCATAGTGTGGTTTTCCTACCTGATTTGTGTTCAGCAGAGGTCAGATTTCCTTTGAGTGGCAGACAATCTCTGCTCTGCACTCGCTGCCCAGTGAAACATCCAATAACAGATGACTACAGAGTGCCAACAACGGTAGACTGCCCTTGTTTAGAGTACGGTCTTAAGTCAGAGTCTAGTAGATGCTAAACTGAAGCATGTTTAGAAATGTTTCTGATATAAGATCTTTTTGTAAAAAGGGATACTGTTTTTTGGGCCATTTTTTCAACTGCCTTAATTTTGTTAAGCTATCTTAAAAAAAGATATTCTCTTTAAAAAGATACTCATTTTACAGCATTATACTGCATAGGGTTGCATCAAGGATGGAGTTATTTCATACAGAATAACTCTTCTCCATGGGACAGAGTCAGATATTTTTCTGCATGCTTTCCAGTCATGAAACCATATAGCAGTATTTGGTTAAAGACAATGTGGCTGTTGCCATTTAGTTGTTTTAAATTCATTATTTTGTTTAGGGTGGATTCTCTCCGGGTACTCTGGCTTCTTCCTAAAGTCCAGTGACATCCATATCAAATTGATTGGTGATTATAATAAATATTGGCACGAATGTGAGTGTGAATGTGAATGTCTCTCTGTGTTAGCCCTGTGGTAGACTGACAACCTGTCCAGGGTGTACCAAGCCTTTTGCCCTATGACAGTTGCAATAGGCTCCAACACCACCATGACTCTAAAATTGGATAACTGGCTGGCTTACACATAAATGGATAGATGGATTTTGTTAAGCATGATTAGTATGTCAAAATATACCTTGGTGTAGTTTTTCCCATTTTTCTGCCAAAAATCTCATAAAATAGATTCTTTGAAAAAGTGTGGACACTATAATGCAAGTTTTCTGTATCAGGAAACTTGTGGACAGGTAACTATCCATCCATCCATCCATCCATCAATTCTCTTCCGCTTATCCAATTCAGGGTCGCAGGGGGGGCTGGAGCCTATCCCAGCTGCCATAGGGCGAGAGGCAGGGTACACCCTGGACAGGTCGCCAGTCTGTCGCAGGACAGGTAACTAATTAAAGCAATATTTAACAGGATTGGAAAACCTTTCTTCTTCTGTGTAACACGTTAGTTTAAAATCTAAGATGAGATAAGATAAGATCCAAGTTCATGTCAGAGACAGGCCGCAAAGTGGGCGTCCTAAGAAGACGACACCTCAAGAAGACTGTTTCCTCACCCTGTCAGCACTTAGGAGCCGTAGGCAGTCTTTACAGATTTGCAGTCAAGGTTTGCAGGATGCTATGGCTGACAGCTCTCTACCCAGACAATCCAGAACAGACTGAACACAACCAATCTCTGGTCTCATAGGGCTGCCAGGAGGCCTGCCATGACTGCCCTTAACCATCAGGCCCGTTTGCGCTGGTGTCAGCAACGTGCACCGGAACCTGAACATGTGGAGGAATGTTATGTTCACCAATGAGTCCAGATTCTGCTTATGGAGGTGGATCCTAGAGTCCAAGTGTGGAGAAGACGTGGAGAACGCTATGCTGATTGTTGCACTGATAGGGTAACAGCTTTTGGTGGAGGCAGTGTGATGGTGTGGGATGGCATCTCCCTCACTGGAAAAACAAGGCTTGTCACCACTGGAGGCAATCTCAATGCAGAGAGATATTGAGATGAGATTCTGCAACTAGTGGCAATCCCATGTCTGCACAGTCTGGGAACATCCTCTAAGATGACAACACTCGCCCCCACAGAGCAGGGTTTATCAGAGACTACCTCCAGAATTTGGGAGTGGAGAGGATGGAATGGCCTGCCTGCAGTCCTGACCTCAACCCCATGAACACTTGTGGGTGTTCATGTTCATACCAGAGTGACCAACACAACCACATTGGCTGACTTGCGATAAATACTGGTTGAAGAATGGGATGCCATCCCACAGCAGTGTGTGGCCAAGCTGGTGACCAGCATGAAGAAGAAGAAGAAGAAGAAGAAGAAGAAGAAGAAGAAGAAGAAGAAGAAGAAGAAGAAGAAGAAGAAGAACTTTATTGATCCCAAAGGGAAATTCATATGTCTGAAATAGCTGATCTGCTATTTGTATAAGAATTGTAAAGCCTGATGGCTGTGGGTGTGAATGATTTTCTGTAGAGAGGAGTCTTCCAGTTGTGGGCTGATCTGTCAGGTGGTGGTAAGGCAGTAGCTCTGTAAGCTTCTTTGACATTGCCGTATTATTTTCTCTAGTAGTCAACAAATTGTGTGAATCCAGTCAGGTGGGAGGAGAGGGAAACACGATTGAAGTCTCCTGATATTATGAAGAGTGCCTCTGGATGTTTAGTCTGTATCCTAGCAACAGTTCCATGGAGAACTTCACATGGAGCTTGCAGAGAGTTGACATCTCCCATGACGACCGTTGACAGAAAGGGCCCACATCTCCACCTCCAAGCCTCCACCTCTGCACTAGCACGACAACCACGAAAACACCTCTTCATCCCAGCTGGAACAGGGTGGGATCTTCCAGAACCGCTCCATTTCAACGAAAAAAAGCTCCTCTCTTGAG
>VUQS01058552.1:0-16000 GCA_015108495.1 Heterochromis multidens | reverse complement strand
ACTTCCAGGACACACATTTACACAGTTGGTGCACACCCACAACAAGATAAAATAAACTGAACAAAATGCCACAAAAAACACACACATACACACACACACACACACACACACACACACACACACACACACACACACACACACACACACACACACACACACAAGGTTAGTACAATACCAGCCTTGCTGCTGCAGCTGGTAACCAGTATTTGGGGAATGAGTTTCCAGTGTAATGAAATCATGAACTTAAATTGAAATTATAATGAAATCATAACTTTGTTGCAGCTGTAATGGATTTTAACCACATTGGGGTGAGCACATCGGTGTAGTAGAAAATCTGACTGAACAGGGAGTTGATTCAGTAAATTATATTGCATTATACATTATTATCTATTCAAACCACGCTTAGGAAGAGTTTTAAATAGAAATTATCGAAGAAAGTTTTATCCCAGGCTTTGTCTTGTGATTGCCTGCTTATAGGTAAAAGTGAATAAGGAAAAAAGTCACTTACCTTAGGAGAGGTTAGGATTTTTAGCTTCTATCCTCTCCAATGTATACTTCACTCCGATCATGATCAGATGATGATTTAATACAGGATTATCTAATAATGACTAATCCTAATTGAGTTGTGCTTTGATTGTACACGCAACTTTAAACAAAGGAATACGAATACGAATACGAATACGAATAGCTTTATTGATCCCAGAGGGAAATTCATTTGTCTGACAGCTCATCATTGCAGTATGGGAAATGGGATTGCATTATAATGATCACTTTTCTACAGATTAAAGTAAGAGTTTGATAATTGGGGAAATAAGCTTGTCCACTTTGTTGCAGAGAATAAGATCGCATGCATAAAAACTCAGCAACTCTAAAGCTCACTGATTAGCATGTTGTAGCTCTTTTTTAAATCTATGTGAAAACCTAACTGTGTGAATGAACAGGAGGCTTTTTCTTGGACATACTCAACATCAAAATGAATCATCTTTACACATAAGTTTTTCTTTAAAATAAATGAAATACACATAGTGCAGTAATAGGGAGCTTCAGAGGTGCAGGCATACAGAGCCAGCCAAGGAGAATGCATGGGTACTTGCCTAACATTGCGTAAGCCCACCTTGTGCTGCCAAAACAGGTGCAGCCTGTTGTGGAATGGGCACTGACTCTTTAACTGCAGATCATTTTGGTCCTGTAGGTTGTGGGGTGCAGCCTTCATGGATTGGATTCAGCACATCACATGACAATGCAACCATACAGTAACATGCACAGGGATTACAGGACCTAGCAGAACATTGTGCATTTTGTGATGGATCAGTGCGGCTGTTGGAAGAGGTTATAGTAGTAGAGGAAAACAGCAGTAATGTCTTAAGTCTTTAATTTGCTTTTAATATTTCTGTTTTAAGATTTAATATATTACAGCATGCACAGCACAAGCTAGAATGGTGTGGTCATGTGTGAAGTAACTGCTGTGGGAGATGCTTTTACCCCCCAGTGCATGCTGATAGAATTATAACTCAGCTGACTGGAAAAGACTGTAGAGCTTCTCTCCAGTTACTCTAATACACGATTTTTTGCTTGGACTATCACCAAAGCATTAACTTTTTTTTTTTTTAAAGTCTGCAAAGAAGATGTTTTTCAAGGCTCTATTTGGCCACACATATTTTTTAATCATGTTCATATGCGATTTTGTCTGTTCTGTTTCTTTTCTCCTTGTTGACTGAAATCTGATGCAAAGCAAACTGAAATGTCGGCTTTTACAGGTTTTTGGCATCAGATTTCAACCAGAATCTCTCTATTTACTGCAGTGTGAAAAGGAGGTTCAGCGCCCGTTGTTGTGGTTACATTACTGGTAACAGAATGTAAATGGCATTCAATTTCATCAGTGAGATAATGTGATGAGGTAAGGGTGGTTAATCTTTGAATAATTGACAAAAAATACTGACAGATACACACGTGCACAGAGACACACACACACACCTGCCTTTAGATTCCCGGCAGTAAGAGCCATGAATAATGGATCTTAGTTTTCCCTGGCCTGAGGGAGAAGCTTTTAAACATAATTTGTTGCTTTAATTTATTTACACAACCTGGCAACGTTGGCCCTCAGGCTAGGTGCATTACACAAAAGTGAACCACACCCAGGGGTGGGGGGTGGGGGTTACATTCACATGACACACTGCAAGTGAGACATGCACATTTCTGCACCAGGTATTACACTTATTCTTGAAATTCTTTTAAGCCAATGTTGTTTCAGAGACAATCTTTTTCACACTTTCACAAAGAAACGGGGTAAAAAAGTTAAATATTTAACAAATGGGACCAATGGATACCAGTTATCTCCTTTTTAAAAAACACACTTTAATATATTTAATCTAAAAGAAAGCGATGATGTTTATTTAACAGGTAGCCGAGGTTTGGTTCATTTTTATCACAGCTTTTAACAGGGAGATGAGCTTGTTACATATAATTGAGTTTTAGGGTTACACATTCACATGCACACATGCTCAGCATGGTGGAGTACACATCATCACAGTGTGGATAAGAAAGAAAGTGGCTACACTTCATTTAGTCTAATCAGCATCATGGGGGGGATCAGAACAAGTACCCTCATGATGACAAGAGCACATAATGAGACGTGCTAATGAAAAACCTGCTAATTAAAAGTTGTCAATATTTTTCCAATAAAGCCCAGTCTTTGGGAGGAAGCCCTTTGTGTTTTTTGTGATGGAATGTAGAAAATGTAGAAAATCCACAGTTTTAAGAGTGATGTTATAACTGCATGGAAATGGATATCGTTACAACAGAGCGCCACCCTGCCATGAAACACAGTTAGGGAAATGTGTGTTTGACAACATCTGATTTCATAAATGAAGGAAGAACACGCCATAAAACCAGTGATCCAAAAACAAGCAGTACACAGTAGTGTAAAAAAGAATGTTTTCATAGGACTCTCTGCAGTCTAAGTTTACCCTTACTGCTACTATAGTAATAACTATAAAATACCCTTAAAATAAATACCCTTAAGAAGGCAAGCAGCAGCCAGGTGCTGCAAATCAAATGCACTCAATTAACTGAATGGATCATGAGCAAGTGTTTTCACTTCTGTAAAAGCAGAAGTTTTGGCAGTTTCTGGAGCTTTCAGGTGTGTGTAAGAATGTGCCAAGGAGGAAATATATCAGCAATGATTTTAAAGAAGCAATTATTGCTGCTCATCAATCTGGGAAGGGTTATAACGGCATTTCCAAACGACTTGAAGTCCATCATTCTACAGTGAGAAAGAGTATTCACAAGCGGAAAACAGTCAAGAAATCTTCTCAGGAGTGAACGTCTCAGCAAATTCACTCCAAGTTCAGACCATGCAGTGCTCAGAGAATCTGAAAAAAACCAAAGAGCTACATCTCAGACTATACAGGCCTCAGTTAGCATGTTAAATATTAAAGTTCGTGACAGTACAATTAGAAACAGACTGAAAAAGTATGGCTTGTTTGGAAGGGTTGCCAAGAGAAAGCTTCTTCTTTCTAAAAAGAACATGGCAGCACAACTTAGGTTTGCAAAAATGCATCTGAACAAGCCACAAGATTTCTGGAAAATTTCCTTTGGACAGACAAGACCAACATGGAGATGTTTGGCCATAATGCACAGCACTACATTTGTTAAAAACCAAACACAGCATATCAGCACAAACACCTCATACCAACAAGCCCATTGGTGGAGGGGTGATGATTTGGGCTTCTCATTGCCAGTCATTGAGTCGAACTCCTCTGTATACCAAAGTATTTTAGAGTCAGTTGTGAGGCCATCTGTCCAACAGCTAAAGCTTGGCTGAAACTGGGTCATGCAACAGGACAATGATCCCAAGCACAGCAGCAGCAAATCTACAACAGAATGGCTGAAAAAGAAAAGAATCAAGATGCTGCAATGGCCAAGTCAAAGTCAACCTGATTAAAATGCTGTGATGTGACCTTAAGAGAGCTGTGCAAAAATGAATGCCCGATAAAGTCATGCAGAAAACCATTAATTCAAGTTATTGCTGCTAAAGGTGGTCCTTGAAGCTATTGAATCGTGTGTACTTAGTTTTTCACTCAACTCCTTTACTTTTCTCCCATGATGATGACAAGCTCAGATATCAGCAGCATATGTTGAAGGTTGGTCAGGTTCCAAGATCCCAAGTGTTGGTACAGTGTGTAGTAAAAGGTGCCAATTTCTGACACAGTACACAGAATCAGTCTCACTTTAATGTCTGAAGGAATGAATAATTACTCGACTGTTGTCACTATATTCTGTTGACTTTCTGAAACCATCAGGATTTAGCATATGACTCGCTTTATGGTATGTTATCAGGATTTTTCATCCACTTGCACATAAAATATCAGTTTTACACAGGCTCACAAAGTCTCAGGCTGTAGTTATGATTTCAGTTGAGACAGCAGCTTTTTAATGTCTAACATCTTCTTTCCCAGGCATGTTGTTATGCAAAACAGATTTCAGGATCAGCAGTACCACAAACCTTTGATCATGCTCACCCCATGATGAGCTTCACGTTGCCAGAAGTCCAGAGTGTGTTTACAGACGGTGTTTACACCACTTTGGATTGTCACCCATGCTGAGCTCATAATCGCAGTAAGCTGTTTACTGTACACGCATCTTCATATTCTCATTAATAACTCCTCAGCCTATAATCATACACAGAAATCGAGCACTAAGCACAAAAGCCAACATTTGACCAGATTATGAATTTGCAGCCACCCACCCTTCCAAAAACACTGGCCAGTGTTATAATAGCAAGCAGGCTGCTGCCACTATTGCTATCTAGGTGGGAATTTGGGGGCTTTTCAAAACAAAGCTGGATATTGCTTTAATCAAGTTATTGCGCAGAAATATTAAACCCTTCCAACTAAAGAGTTGGAATGCACATGCATCCACTGTGTTATGTTTTTATACATATTGTGACAAGAACCTCCAGCTATGCTGCTTAATGATATGTCATATGAATGACCATTAAAATGAGTACTGACCAGTGCAGACTAAAGTTGATACTAATCACAACAAAAGTAATACCAGCAAAATATGGTTTTTCAAAAGCTCTTGGTCACAGGAACTACAGTCTGCTCTAAGATTAATGGAATTAATGGAATACCAAAAGTTACAGCAGAGAAGGCCAATGCCATGCTAGTGTCTGAAATCTATGAAGCTGTCATTAACTTTTTAGCTTAACTTAGCACAAAGACCAGAAATAGTCTCTATCCAAAATTAATAACATCTGCTCAATAAATCCTCTTAAATTTGTGATTTAATTTTGATGATTTGCAACCTCAAAGACAAGACACAAGATTACTGTGCTAGGCTAGAAAATAGTAACTACACAGACCTCCCTAAAATCACTATTTTGAAAGTTTTTGCTAAACTAAGCCAACCAGCTTCTCCCTCCATTTAAGGTACAGATTATAGGTTGTATATAAAAGATTGACTGATTAAAGTAAGTCTTGCCACTCAGAAGTCTTTTTCGTTTGCCTCCAGGCACTTATTTGGGCAGGTACTTTGAAGGATTATCTAAATTAACTTTAATTTTAATGATCATTAGGACAAAAACGCTGTACAAGGAATCACCAGTCGACTAAAAAAAAAAATAAATAAATAAAACTTAAAAATTCTGTAGATTTCACTTCAAGTTTGAAACATAACTACTGTGAAGTCACTGGTTTATCTAATTTATTTGGACCTATTTTGAATCTTAATATTTAGTATTTTTTCTTTTTTCCCCAAACTGGATGTAACCACTATTGGGGTCATTACTCCAAAAAGTAACATATTCCACATTACTCGCTCCTTTTGTGACAAATAATGCATTATGTTACTTGATTACTCCCTGAAGAAAGTAATTTGTTACACTACTCGTTGAGTTACTTTTGTGTCATGCAACATGGACACAAAATCCTTTCCTAATGAGAACACACACAACATCTTTCTCTAAGTGTTTAGATACACTGCCTGGTCAGTCGCCATCTGGATTAAACTAAAAAGGTAAGAGCCACTGGATAATTACTGCAGTGATTAATATGCTTCAGCTGGCAACAGGTTATTTAATCCTAAATGATGCAGTGAGTAGCTTCTCATTTCTTAAACAGCTATATTGGAAGACATCCTGTGGTCGTGGAAAAGCAGGTTACTTCGTTTCACAAGGGTCAAATTATTGGCCTCCATCAAGCAAAGAAAACAGCTAAGGAGACCGCTGAAACTACTAAAACTGGGTTAAGTATTGTCCAGCACATTATGAAATCCTGGAAGGAAAGAGGTGAACCATCATCTTTGAGGCAGAAATGTGGTCAGAAAAAAAATGTTCTTGAATGATTGTGATTGGAGGTCACTTTTTGGTGAAATCAAATAATAAAAAAATCAGCAGTAGAACTCACAGCTATGGTTAATAGTGAAAGAAAATTTAAGGGATTGGGACTAAATACCTGCATAGTCTTTAGAAAACCAGTTATCAGTGAGGCTAATTGTTAAAAAAAGGCTTCAATTTGCATGCAGATCAGCATGACATGCATGTATTTGGACTGTGGGAGGAAGAGCAGTGGCGATTCTAGAGTCTCTTGGGATCGTGGGCAAAAATTCACAGGGGGCTCCTCCAACCAGTGTTAATCACCATTATGTCATAGTTTCACACCAACAAAAAAATTGCAAATGTAAACATTTTCTTATTCTACAAACGCTGGTTACCAGCCTTGGCTTGTGCAAATGGTGTCATTATTATGTGCTCCAGGTCAAAAGATTGCACTTAGTTGAAATAAGAACTAAACAGAATCACGCACACCACTAGAGAGTCTAGTCAGGTGGGTCCCACTTAAAGAGGTCAGGTCTGCCATCACTGAAAACTTTGCACATTGCCACTGATGTAGCTTAAAGTTTATCAGCCCTCTGGGCACCCGCTGGCATTGGACCCCAAGCAGTTGCCTGTCTTGCCTGGTAGCAAGTAGCTCTTCTAAGGAAGAGGGAGTACCCATGCAAACTCCACACAGAAAAGCCAGAGCCAGCCAGTGGAATCAAACCTAGGAACTTCTAGCTGTGAGGTGACAGTGCTAACCATTGTACCACAGCTTAAACAGGTGGATGGAATGAGTATATAAAAATTCAACCCCCATGCAGTTTTCGTACTTGGGTGTAACCTTTTTAAAAGTTAGCCATTTTATTATGGGGGGTGGGCATCTATGGGGACCGACTCCCTTTAGGAGCCGGTTTTAAGTGGCAATTCAAGGAAAAGGTTTCATTTTTCAGCCCTGGAGGTTGCCACTTGGCGTGAGAGCACTGTCAATTTTCAAGAAAAGGGCAATTTTTTAAAATGTCAAACTAATTATTGACAGGGAGAGAGCAGTCGGGGGAAACTAACATTAGCCTGAACAGAAGAGTTGGAAAGAGGTATGACAGAGGATACAGGGCTATTATTAGTTAACATGTATTTGTGTGTCTGGATGTGTGTTTGTGGAACACATAACTGAATTTAACAACAAAAAAAAAGCAGAATTGTCAAAAAAGATAATCAGTCAAAGCACAGACAAGTCTAACTGTAACACATTTGCACTAAAGGGAAGTAAAAGTGACTCATTGCTTTATTTTCTTTATTTGAGCTGGACTCTCTGAAAGCTTTGACTTGTGTTTTTTTTTCTTTTTTTGGTGCTATACAGTGTTATTCTAATTTTGAAGGATTTGACAGCTCTTTGGTTTCAGACAGTCAGAATCTTTGTAGTAAATTATAGTTATCTACATGAAAATCTTTGCCTTCATCAATACTTTGGGGATCATTTTTAATCTTCTCACAGCTGAATTTGTCATACTGGTACAATCTGTTCAGTAGCTCACCTCAGCCCTGTGCCTCCTATTTTGAGAAGACAGATATTGTCACATTATTTACTGTTCCATGATATTCACAAATAACTTCAGTCTGACTCCACATGCAACTTCTCATAGCCCAGGATAAGTCAATGAAATGAGGAGGATATTAAATTTGCTGGTGGAGTTTGTCAACCTGAGAGCGCTTTTCTGTCACAAACAGCAGCAGTGAAAGGTAATCTGCTTCTCCATGCAGCTGTCGTGATCAAAGGAATCACACTCCCATGACTATCATGCACAACAACCCACACAGACACATGCACAATGAGGCACGTGGATACACCCTGACACATGTGTGCACCAGCACCAGCAAAACGAACCTTCGGGTGTGCAAACGCACAAACATTTACATCGACGCACAAAGCAAATCTCACTACAGCTTGATGTTGTGTGTTTTCCTTAAGAAGCTTGGCTCCTGCGGTGAAGACAGCAGTGGAAGAATGGACACGCACACACACACACTAGCGCACACACACTCACACGAACACGCTCAAAGCAGCCGCACAGCAGAATCCAACAAGGGAGTAAGTCATCAGTCGAAGCTCCCACGCCATTTAAACCTGCAGTGTGAGAGAAAAATGTTTCATTTTGTAACATTTTTAGATATTTTTTTTCACCTCTCTCCAACATTTAATACAGCACCCAAAGACACGAAGGCTTGTAACTCTAATGTCGATTTTAATTTCTTCAAATAAACACAGATGTGGCTCCTACTGTGGCTCCAGTGTGGTTTCAAAGTGTGTGCGGCTGACAGTCTAAAATATTCAGCATTTCTACAAACATTTTTTGCAGGCACAAGATTTTTTTTTTTCTCCAGAGGATCACTTGACTGATGTGAAGACAGCAGCTAAGCCACAGAAAACATGAGACAAATAGGGAACGTAGTAGTATATTTGGTGGTCTCGTGGTTGTTTTCTACCTGCTCCTATGTACTACAGTTTGTCACAGATGTGCTACTGCAGTCTAACCCATCCACTGTACCAGACCCCCACCCCCATCCCTCCCAAAGGAAATTACCCAACCCTCCTTTCATGCTTTAGTCATCCCGCCCGGGCTGCTGCACCATCCCTCCTGGCTCGACTCCCAAAGCACTCTTTAGCCCTTACATTGAGAGTTCTCCCCCTCCAACACAGTCCCACCACTGGCTTCACAAGGCTGTATGTGTTGCATACAAAATCTGGTGTGCCAACCTCCAACCTATAGCCCACAGTGTAGTTGTGTACGTCAGGCTGTGATCTGCATTCTGTCGTTACCTGCCACTTTGCTTTCCGCTCCCTGCGGCAGGCTGGTTATCCCTCCTCTCTAAAGGTGGAATCAGCAGAGTCACTTGCTTTTTTCCGTCATAACCCAAAAACCTGTCTGTTCAATAAACATGTCACATCACCTCTGACTTAAATCTTCTTTTTTTATATTTATTTCCCCTTCTCTAGTGCCTAGCTGCTGTATTTTATACATCAGCACTGGGAAGAGGAGGTCATTCACAGCTTGTGTTTGTGGTTATTTTATTTTATTTTTTTAGAGAAGAGAGAAAGGTGCTCTTTAATTAAAAGGAAAAATGGAGTGAACAGCGACAGGAAAGACTGAAGAGAGAGAGATAATAACAAAGAGCACTATTAAGTAAGATAGTAGGTATAGACTATATTGAGAACAACAAGCTGAACACAAGTGCTTTGTGATATTAAACATAGGCATAAGTGGTTTGTAAAAGCTATAAGACTTTTACTTTGAAAAGACCATTCCCGATATGTTGCATATCATTCTGTTAAGACAACTAAAATGAGGACTCTGAATCAAAGACTTGATTAATCATTCCAATCCTAACATTTCCCAAATTGTGAACTACGCTGATCAGAATTTCCAGAGGGAATAAAAGCAGCATTTTGAATTTACAAAGATGCAGCAAATGAAGTAAATCATAGCTACTATTTATTTAATACATTTTTTTTTTTTCTGTCGTTGTTGTTTCGCTCCAGGGGTAGAAATTTTGGATGGTTGATCTGTCACTCAACACTCAGTCAGTCCTCATAGAAATAGCTCAAACTACTGTTTGAAGTAATACTATGAGGCATTTTATAGAGACCTCAGTGCTTCCCAGAAGACAAACTGACTTTGGGTCATCTCCTGACTTTTGATTAAAATCTTTCAACAGATATTAGATGGACCGCCTACAAATTTGGCGCATAGATGTCTCCCTATCTCCAGAAAATACAAATCTTATAACATTCCCATTAACCTCATCTGGGTTTAGACTGAAGATTACAAAAAATATAAACATTAGCAACATCAAAACATCAGCATGATGAATTGCTACTGTAAGCATGTTAGCTTGCATACAATCCATCCATCCATCAATCCATTTTTTCCACTTATCCAATTAGCATTGTCATAATGAACCAGAACAGCTTGACGTAAAAGTAGTCTCAGACAAATGTCATCAGTGTAACTGGTTTATTTACAGGCAGGAGTAAAAAACAAGCATCTAGGATGCAGGTAAGTTTCAATCCAGGGGATTGAAGGTGAGTGTTGGCAGGTAAGTATAACTTGGAGTACTGGTATGTTCTACATGGGTTATGGAGAGTGATGAGGCATGTAAGTTGTTCAGATAAGAGTTTATTCTCCTTAAAAGTAAAAGGGGACAGAGGTCAGTCCCAGGGCAGGTAGGTTTTTACAGGTAAGAATTTCTTTTCAGGTAATTTCCCAATCCAGACTCCAGCTGTTTTTTTTCACCATGATTCAGCAACTAGACACACCAGGAGGGAACTTGGAAGGAAAGTGAGAGCCCAAGGTTCTCACTGAAGTCATAGCATAGAAGTGTGTATTCTCTGTATTATTGTAGGGTCTTTACCTTACAATATAAAGCACCTTGAGGCGACCGTTGTTGTGATTTGGTGCCATATAAATAAAGTTGAATTGAATTGAAGTGTGAGCCCATCGGCAGTCATTGTACTCTGACATGACCAGTACAACAGATGATGGAGCACAGGACAGTCTGTGGTCTAAAAGGAGAGCACATTTGCTTGAAAATGTGTGTCTCAGATATGCTGTATGCTGGTACACATGACATGGCATGATAGTCTTGGACCAAATCTGATTTTTGCCTGTTTTAAACATCACCCTTCTGACATGAGAGCCTCTGAGCACAAGTAGTTTCGAAGTTGTGCACGTATAATAACTTTAAGTTTCACTGTTGGCTCAACGGTGTCCTTTGAATGTTCTCTGAGATTGGCTTTAAGTGAAGGCAGGTCGCATGATTGCCGACTTTGCTCAGCAAGAATTTTTGATTCAAGAGGAATTTAAGATTTGAGCAGCAATGCAGAGTTTATTTCAATTTGATTTGCTTTAAAGAAGCACAGTTTTACATAATGCATCTCCTTGTGCCATCCTAATCCAATATCTCCTTGAATTTCCCAATCCAGACTCCGACTGCTTCTGTCACCAGGAATCAACAACCAAACACACTCGGTGGGAAGTAGGAAGAAAAGTGAGAGCCCAAGGTTAAGCAAAGCATAAGATAAACACATGCCTGATTACTGCTACTAAGTACAATGATCTGGCTGAGACTGATGGAACAGCCTGGTCCTAAAATCCCCAGCAGGTAATGGAGAACAGGTGTGCTGATAAGGCCACAGCTTCTGACACTGGAGAGGGAATACCTGAAAGGAGAGAGGGACGGCTGTAATGACCAGGCCATGTCAACCATTTAGCTGGAAGCCTATAGATGGTATAGGATGTCACCCACTGGCTTGTGGACCACTGTTTTGGAAGCTTTTAGAATTTTGGTTGTCACCATCTCAGTTTGTGGAACAAGATGGCACCATATTTGGAGGAAAGGGTGAAGTGCTAAGTTATCAGCTAACACAGTCTATGGCTAATGCCCGCTTGCTTGGTTAGCAAGGTGCATCCACAGACCATACTGGTGCATCTCAAAGACTTGCTAATTGCTAACATATAAATAATTAAAAATAATAACTTCAGCCAGCTAATCAATATTCACATCCAACCCTTGGTCCATCTAAGCTCAGACATGGTGTAGTGACTTTACATGTTCATTGTAATGAGTTAAATATTTGTATTTATAGCTCACTGTGAATGTGATTTTTCAGTTTGTTTGGCTCATAGGCAGTGAATGGTTTGGACTGCTCATTTCATAAACATAGTTAAACATAATTAAAAAGTATTGCTGTAATATAAACAATAATAAAAATAATAAAAACAGAGTGGGTATGAGCAATCTCTGCTTTTCTGTTGTTGCCTTGTTTGCCTCCCCCCTTCAGCCCCAGCTTGGTAAGTGAAGGGAAGGGAGTGCTATTTAATCAGAAAAAGTGTCACATTAATTCAGACAAATTCAAGCAATCTAGTTTTCTAATAAAGCTGTCATATTTGCATCCGGTGACTTACGCTCACCATCGTTTTAGATTAATTCCCGTCACAACCTTTTGATTTATGAATGCATAATAACTCAGGGCAATGTCTGTGAATGTGTGCAAGTGTGTGTATTGAGTGTGTGTGCATGTGCATGCATGCGTGTGTGAATCTGTGCCCACAAAGTGTTGACTTTTAATCTTACATGTTGCTTGTTTCTAGTTGAGAGAAAATCTCATTTTGAGATAATTGAGTGTGTTAAGAGGAGGAGATCAGACTCCTGGTGTGAAGGAACATGAGTTGCATCATTGTTCCCCTGTTTTAGAGCAACCTCTCATCTGTGCTTATCTGGTTGCCATTCATATCAAAGGCTCAAACACGTATGAATTTCTTCTCCCCACTTGACAATGTCTTCCCATATCCATTCTTTGTATATGAAATCCAAAGGTCAGCATCTGCTCTTTCCAGCATGCACACACAGAAAATAACACATTCTCCCTTGTAGTTGTTGCTTATAGTATTTTCTAGGACTTTTCTCAACTGGTATGTTATGTTGTCCAAGTTGGTTTTCAGGAAAAGTGGAAGTATTGCCTGTATAGAGGACTGTCACCAAAAAAAACCACTCAATTTATATGTAATTTGCGTGACAATACAATAGTGTTTTCACATTAGTGCTGTCGAATAAAGCAACCAAAGACCAACCATGAGGCTTCACAATGTAGATAATCCTGTTATCATGACTCAGTCCAAACTCAAGTGCTTGGTATTTCTGGTCATAGCGTAGAAGTGTGAGCCTATCAGCAGTCATTGTACTCTGACATGACCAGTACAACAGATGATGGAGCACAGGACAGTCTGTGGTCTAAAAGGAGAGCACATTTGCTTGAAAATGTGTGTCTCAGATATGCTGTATGCTGGTACACATGACATGGCATGATAGTCTTGGACCAAATCTGATTTTTGCCTGTTTTAAACATCACCCTTCTGACATGAGAGCCTCTGAGCACAAGTAGTTTCGAAGTTGTGCACGTATAATAACTTTAAGTTTCACTGTTGGCTCGACGGTGTCCTTTGAATGTTCTCTGAGACTGGCTTTAAATGAAGGCAGGTCGCATGATTGCCGACTTTGCTCAGCAAGAATTTTTGATGTTAAGTTCAAGAGGAATTTAAGATTTGAGCAGCAATGCAGAGTTTATTTCAATTTGATTTGCTTTAAAGACACACAGTTTTAAATACTGCATCTCTTTGTGCCATCTGCAGGATGTACAGAAGGCAGCCACAAGCCTCTTAACCAGGAAGCCACATTTTTATGGCCTTGCACTTTGCAGTATTTTTGACAGTCTGTACATTTGTTCAAATCTAATATTGTTAAACATGCTTTCTTTAAAACATATTTGTGATTGATTGATATTAATTTCCTCCTCTGTATGGTACACTGTGTGGGTTAGAAAGTGCTCTGCAATTACACATTTTGGCATCTTCAGTTTTTCATATGGTCAAATACACGTTTCTCCAGTTATTGCTCTTTTATTTATTCAAAATGAATCATTACTTACTTATTTGGAATCAAACATATTTGATATCATCTTGATAGTTTTAAATGAGACCACTAAGTAAGACTGAGACATCTGTTTGGGTTAACCGTTGGCTCCATTTCAGTATTTTCTGATGCACTGCAGACTTGGCATCATTGAAAAGTTAGGCTAGAGTCCAAATGTGCCCTTAAACTTATCCATTAACATTCCTGTATTCACTGAATCAATAGATCCATGATGCCTGATTACCATCTTCTGGCCAAAGCTTGTCACTGCTTCCCCCTCAGATAAAGTAATGGTCACTGGAGAAGCTTGGCAGTAATGTGTTACATTTGTGTATTGTTTAATTAAGGCCAGAAAGACTGAATATCAGAAAACTTCTATTGTACACTGGAACAAAAGCTCAATCCCTGCTGTTGATATTACTGTTTGCATTCTCTTCAAAGGGACCACTGACGAGGCTTCAAAGTCACAATCTAAAGCATCTCAGCTGAACCCTAAGCCATCGTAGAAGGAGTAGTCAGACATTTTCACATTCTCAAAGACACTTTGAATGTCATTGCATAGAGAGTGCTATGTTACACAGTCAGAGTCACACAAAACTGTTTCATTCCAACACCATACATGAAGGAGACTAAGCAGAGCCACCAGGAGCTGTCTCGCCCCCCGCAGTAAACTCTGAGACAGGCGAGAAAAACACTCCACCTTCTGTCAGTGACTGCCAAAAAGCCTCCAAGAAAAACTCAAACAGCTATATAGACACAAAGACAAACACACCACTGCTTCTGGTTTCAAGATAGCTCTTCTTTTCTTTATCTCTCAGCTCTCTACAGACATACAAAGAGAAGACATGCAGCTTGTGTGAAGTATGAATTCCATCTAAAACTAGCTGAACTGTTGAGCTGCTGGTGAAACTCGCTCTGAGGACATAGTGAGACAAATACAACTACACATGCAGTATGCATTATTGTCTGATTTTTATTTTATTCTAGTGGACAAGAAAATATGCTAATCAAAAGTTAATAAAAATGTGCCTTTTTAAAAAAATAACATTTTTAAACATTTTATTTAAATAAAAACAACATTGAGCCCATGCTGTCCTGCCAATAGATGACAAGAACATGCTGTACATACCACAGCCCAATTACTGATACATGATAATTATCATGACTGCACATACAACACTGGAAATAACTTTTTGTTTTGCCTCTCTTCTAATTGCAAATGATTCTTTTTGAAGCTGACACCCTTTAGTATTCTGTTGGATTCAACATTTCAGTGTGCACTTTTATATAAAAAAAAAAAACTGCGGGCAGTCTTTATCCTTCAAGCTCAGGTCCTCTACCAGAGGCCTGGGAGCTTGAGGGTTCTGCGCAGTATCCCATTAGACCTCAGGACTTCCAGGCCATACTCAGCACAGATGTTCCTGTATACTATCCCAGTCACTTGGTTATGGCATTCCATGTATGCCCTGCCTGCTAGCATCTTGCACCTTGCTGTTATGTGCTGGATTGTCTCAGGGGCATCTTTATACAGCCTGGGGTCTTGCCTGGTGTGGTAGACTCCAGCCTCTATCGATCTTGTGCTTAGGGCTTCCAGTCCAGCTTTGTCAAGCCCTTGGTAGGTTTTCTCAGTATCAGCCACTTCTTCTATCTGCCGGTGGTACATGCCATGTAGGGGCCTGTCCTTCCATGATGGTTCCTGTTCTTGCTCCTCTTCTTTCTCGGGTTTCTGCTGCCTGAGGTATTCGCTAAGCACATGATCAGTTGTGGCCATCTTCCTGACGTACTCATGGATGTTAGTTGTTTCATCCTGGATAGTGGTTCTGACACTCACTAGTCCTCAGCCTCCTTCCTTCCACTTAGCATACAGTCTCAGGGTGCTGGATTTGAGGTGAAACCCTCCATGCATGGTAAGGAGCTTTCTTGTCTTCTTGTTTTGATGTCAGTGGCTTCTAACTCCTCCTTTGGCCAGCTTATTATCCCAGCAGGGTATCTGATGACGGGCAGGGCGTAGGTGTTGATTGCCAGGATCTTGTTCTTCCCATTCAGCTGACTCCTCAGGACTTGCCTTACTCTCTGCAGGTATTTGGTGGTTGCAGCTTTCCTAGTGGCCTCTTCATGGTTCCCATTTGCCTGTGGGATTCCAAGGTACTTATAGCTATCCTCAATGTCTGCAATGTTGCCTTCTGGTAGTACAATCCCCTCAGTTCTGACTACCTT
>VUQS01058544.1:9467-25330 GCA_015108495.1 Heterochromis multidens | reverse complement strand
AACAAGTCTGCTTGTTTAAAAAAAAAAAACAAACAATCAAAAAAAAAAAAAAAAAGTTGTGGCACCAGTGTCCCAGTATTACCAGTAAATCCTTGTAGACATGATACTCACAGTAGAGAGGCTGACATGAAACATGGGAACAGATCAGAATGTAAATTAACAACAATAAAATATCCGTTCAGTTATGGGATCTGTCAATGTTCTAATAAAAATAAATCAAAGAAAAGATGGTACCAATTAAGCATCACTGAAACACCACAACCTACCTGAGTATTGTTGCTGACTATGTCCATCCCTTCATGACCACAGTGTACCCATCTTCTGTGCCATGTCACAAGGCTCAAATCATCTCAAACTACATTTCAAAAGTGCTCAATCCAATAGAGTACCTTTGGAATATGCTGGAACAGGATATTTGCTTCATGGATGTGCAGGCGACAAATCTGCAGCAACTGTGTGATGCTATCGTGCCAATATGGACCAAAATCTCAGGAATGTTTCCAGTACCTTGTTGAATTAAGGCAGGTCCAACCCGGTACTACCAATGTGTAACTAATGAATTGGTGGGTGAATTTATATGTGTAATACTATCAAGGCTGTGCTGTCATTAAGTTTTTGCCTTTCAGTTTCAATGATGCCTAAAACAAAGGTGTTTTGGAGAAAAGATGGACTGAAAGGATTGTAAACTGATGGATTTTCTTTCTCACTGATGGGACTAACTACGCACGCACATTTGAAACGTGGCATCTCGCTCCAAGAGACAAACTTCTATAATTCAGCACAATAATGGGCTATGATTCATGCATTTCAGATAGGAGCACCAAATTGGCATAAGTGACGATGGAGACACTGTCCCTAGAGTGAACACGTTGTCCAGACAGACGAATATGTGTGAGAATGGACATTAACAAGCTTATTTCATTCAGCAGATCCTCCATCCGCTGCTCTATTTTTATGTATTCAGATATTATTCTCCTTCAGGACTGCAGGATTGAGTGTAAAGTTGACTGTCTTCAGCTTTCCTTTGATAAATACTGCGCACCCTCAGATATTTATGTGTGTTTACAGAAAGGCTGTGTGAGTCCACCCGTGGATTTATGACATTATATTGGGAGTCTAACACACTTGACAGAATGTATTTAGAAACAAAACAGATAACTGCCTATTTGATAAACTGGGGGGAGGGGGACTTCAGTGTCTTGCTCTCTCGACTTAACATGTAACATTTTAAATACTTCAGATTACATGGTGACCCCTAATGTCGAATAAAAAACATTCCATTTTGTGGTCTTTCGATTTCAACATATCTTCCGGTTTTCTTTGTCACCCCATCATCATCACCTCAGTTTATTTTTTGTCCAGGCCTCATTTAGTCCCCCTGAACATTTTGTTGCGGTCAGTGTTTTGGCAATGGGTGGTTTGGGCTTAGAGTTCTTGGTCAGCCTGTGGAATCCAACCCTTTTTCAAACAGACTAGTAAATTAAGTCTTCAAGTTAAAAACAGTAATCTTTGGTTGTTAAATTTAGTGTAAAACAGCAAAGAAAAATGATGAATTGAAAGCATGTGGGGCAAAACATGATGATGCCTCAGTATAGTCTTTTGTTGCTCTTGGCATTTTCAAAATTATAAGCCATCGTTCATTGCCATCACAAAAGTTGTAATCAGAACAAACCCTTCAATGTGGTATCAGTTATAAGGAAACTGAATACGTTATTATTTTTTACACAGTATAAAACTTTTCCTTATTGTGGTTCCAAATTACACCACTTAACAAGTTATTAGATAACTAAGAACACTGACTTGCCTAGGCTACTTGTCAAAACTTTTTTAGGTAAACCTTGGTAGTACTACAGTAGGTTGGTACCTGTTTTGCCTTCAGAACTACCTTAATTCTTCATGGCATATAGATTCAACAAGGTGCTGGAAACATTCCTCAGAGATTTTGGCCCATATTGACATGATAGCATCACACTGTCACTGCAATTTGTCAGCAGTGATCTGGTGACTGTGGAGGCCATCTGAGTACAGTGAACTTAATTTCATGATCAAGAAACCAGTTTGAGATGATCTGAGCTTTGACATTGTGTGTTATCCTGCTGGAAGCAGCCATCAGAAGATGGGCACACTGTGGTCATAAAGGGACGGACATGATCAACAACAATACTCAGGTAGGCTGTGGTGTTTAAACAATGCTCAACTGGTACTAAGGGGCTCAAAATGTGCGAAGAAAATATCCCCCACACCATTACACCACCACCACCAGCCTGAAGTGCTGAAACAAGGCACCTAACATGGATCCTACCATTCGAATGTCACAGCAAAAATGAAGATTCTTCAGACCAGGCAACATTTTTCCAGTCTTCTACTGTGCAATTTTGGTGAGCCTGTGTGAATTGTAGTTTCAGTTTCCTGCTGTTAGCTGGCAGGAGTGGCATCCGATATGGTCTTCTGCTGCTGTAGCCCATCCTCTTTAAGGTTTGATGTGTTGGATTTTTGAGTTAATGTCGTCTTCTTATTAGCTCGAAGCAGGCTGGGCTTTCCCCTCTGACATCAAAAAGGCATTTTTGTCCAGAGAGCTGCTACTCACTGGATATTTTCTCTTTTTCAGACCATTCTCTGTAAACTCTAGAGACTTTTGTGTAGGACAATCCCAGTAGATCAGCAGTTTGCCTGTCTGGCACCAACAACCATGCCACGTTCAGTCACTTAAATCACCTTTCTTCCCCGTTCTGATGCTCAATTTGAACTTCAGCAGGTCTTCTTGACCATGTCTACATGCCTAAATGCATTGAGTTGCTGCCATGTGAATGACTGATTATATATGTGCATTAGCAAGTAGTTGAATAAGTGTACCTAATAAAGTGACCAGTGAGAGTATTTGGCTGAAACACAAATGCCAATAACTGCTGTTTGGCTCGCTACATGACAACATTGCTCATTAGCATCCCAGTGTTAACTCTGTGTCTGTATTTACCATCTTAATGACGTAAGAATTTTGACAAGAACCACTTGGCAGCAGCTTTGTTTGACACAGAGTTCCCAATATAATCTGTGGCTTCCCACAATGCTATTGGATATCTGTAACCGAGAGGAGCCAGTTGCAGAGGTATGAAAAATGATAGAGGTATGAAAAACTGTTCACAGTGAGTAACGCGAGGTGAGACCCTGGGGAGAATGATGATGTTGGTAATGATTTCACCTGAAACATAAATCCAACAATATCTGTTATGTGGATATTTCTTGCAAGTACATACATCTGTTTTGAGAAATATTTGTTGATCTCACCTAAAAAAGGAGTCAAACAGTATCTGGTGATCTAGATTTTGCTTCCAAGTGCTCACATCTGTTTTGAGAAACATTTGATGCATAAAGTGGTAATGTAAGATTTCTTGAATTTTATTAAGTGATCTTGATAGATTTTAAACTTTCTCAGTAACACAGACTACAGCTTTTAGAAAGCGTCCCGTGTTTGCTGTTCTGTCTTGTTTCCTCATGTGATTTATTTCTACTTATCTCTGTTATCAGTACAATATCAAATCAATGCAACAGTGTGTCCTTGTGCTTAACTGATTGCTGCCATTTACTGTGTATTGCTTTGACGTGTCTAGTGTTCCAGTGCCCAGAAACAAGTGTTAATATTGGTTTGACTAGAAACATCTTACGTAAATGCACTCCAGTTACTACCGATTTTACTTATTTCACAAGAGTTTTTTAAAAATTACTAAAATCTGAGGGCTGTGAGTGGTAAGATAACTTGACTCTATAATCTTTTCTGTTATGCAGAAATTACATTGTTTATCACGACTTAGTTTTCAAATCGAATGATAATGAAAGAAGGCGATCATCCGCTATGTGGGCCATAAACTGCAGTAAGTGATACAGGCTGATTGATGAGTCACTGAATTCTTGAGAATGAGTCACTAAGTTCGAGCCCTCTGTGGCTTTTAGTATTAATCCTGGAGACAGGATTAATCCTGGAGACAGGATTAATGTAATCAAAATGCTGTAAATGTCATATTGATTTTTAAACTCTGTCAAAATAAAAGTATATGCTCCAGCAATAACTGGGGATTTTATTTAAATTTCTATTAGACAGTGGCAGGCATTAGACATCACCCGTACGCTGCAAAGGTTTAATAGAATATGTCTATATAATCATGTATATCACACTGAGATATTCATAAGAACACCCGGAGTGAGTCATCTATCACACTCTCTCCTCTCGTTATTGCATTACAGAGCATGCCCAGTCACAGTGTGACTCAGCCAGCAGAGATGTTGCTGTTACAGGACACCACCATCAGGTCAGAGTACACTGCATTTTCATTTTGTATTGATAAATAAAATAGCGCAAATATTTAAAGACATGCTCATTTTAATGGAGTTAAAACAAGGTAGGGCTCATTACGGTCACTTTACATGACACATTTGCATTTTTAAGCATTCTGACTTTACTGTCTTTTGTGTCTTTAATCCTTACATACTGTTCATATTTCACCATATGGTTTTAATTTGGGTCAAGAATTCCCTCATACATAGTAAATCTATCCACTTATTAAGTGATGATGTATCAGCCCTTTTTCCTGGTCCAAGCATCTATAGCTTTTACTGAGGCTATTGTCTTTTTATTGTGTTGTAATGTTTTGTGTCTTGTTTTATTTAATAACAAACAAGGCCCTCCAAATTATTAGTGGTCATTCTCAGCCTCTCTGTCTTTTTATTAAAATTATTCATGTGCAGGATTTCTTTAAGCTCAGTTTTTATAAACTCACGATGTAACTACAGCCCATGGGCTCACAGTGTCCCAGACCCCAAATATTTGAATGTTTCAGAAAAGAAACATGTCTTAGGCTGACTAAGATTTCAGTGTGGACATTAAGCTTAGGATCAGGACTGCTCAAAAAAATAAAGGAACACTCTGAAATCTCATCAGATCTCAAAGGGGGAAAAAAATAATGTTGGATATCTATACTGATATGGACTGGGTAATGTGTTGGGCATGAAAGGATGCCACATCATTTGGGCTGAATTCAAAGACACCCCGAACATCAAAGTGAAAAAATGATGCGGTAGACTAGTGCATTTTGCCGAAATTTCATTGCAGCAACTCAAAATGGTACTCAGTAGTTTGTGTGGCCCCCACGTGCTTGTATGCCTGCCTGACAATGTCGGGGTATGCTCCTAATGAGACGACAGATAGTGTCCTGGAGGATCTCCTTCCAGATCTGGACCAGGGCATCACTGAGCACCTGGACAGTCTGGGGTGCAACTTGGCAACGTCGGATGGATCGAAACATAATGTCCCAGAGGTGTTCTATTGGATTTAGGTCAGGTGAACGTAGGGGCCAGTCAATAGTATCAATTCTTTCATCCTCCAGGAACTGCCTGCATACTCTCGCCACATGAGGCCAGACATTGTTGTGCAGCAGGAGGAACCCAGGACCCACTGCATCAGCGTAGGGTCTGACAATAGGTCCAAGGATTTCATCCTGATACCTAATGGCAGTCAGGGTGCCGTTGCCTAGCCTGTAGAGGGCTGTCTGTGTGTCCCTCCATGGATATCCCTCCCCAGACCATCACTTACCCACCACCAAACTGGTCATGCTGAACGATGTTACAGACAGTATAATGTTCTCCATGGCTTTTCCAGACCCTTTCACATCTGTCACATGTGTTCAGGGTGAACCTGCTCTCATCTGTAAAAAACACAGGGTGCCAGTTGTGGACCTGCCAATTCTAGTATTCCATGGCAAATGGCGATCAGGCTCCACGGTGCCGGGCAGTGAGCACAGGGCCCACTAGAGGACATCAGGCCCTCAGGCCACCCTCATGAAGTCTGTTTCTGATTGTTTGGTCAGAGACATTCACACCAGTGGCCTGCTGGAGGTCATTTTGTAGAGTTCTGACAGTGTTCATCCTGTTCCTCCTTTCACAAAGGAGCAGATACCGGTCCTGCTGATGGGTTAAGGACCTTCTACGGCCCTGTCCAGCTCTCCTAGAGTAACTGCCTGTCTCCTGGAATCTCCTCCATACTTTTGAGACTGTGCTGGGAGACACAGCAAACCTTCTGGCAATGTCATGCATTGATGTGCCATCCTGGAGGAGTTGGACTACCTGTGCAACCTCTGTAGGGTCCAGGTATCACCTCATGCTACCGGTAGTGACACTGACCCTAGCGAAATGGAAAACTAGTGCCATCAGGGACCCTCAACATTAACTTTTTTTGAGAACAGTTTAACTCTCATCTTCCATCTTCTTGAGCAGTATCTGTCCAACTGTATAAAATTATTATTATTATGTATTTTGGGACACTTTAAGAGAAGTCATCGAATTTTGGGCTAAAAAAATGACATTTAGGGTATTTTTACTGCTGTCAGATGTCAGATTGGGTCAAATTTGAGCCGAATAGTAGGGTTGATTCTATTCATATACACAATAGTGACAGAACTCCCATAGTCTTAGGAGACATAGCAGTCAGTCAATAAAAACCCTCCCCTACTCTCTGAAAACATTTAGACAACCTCCATTTTCTGAAAAAAAAAAATTACATCACCCAGTCCCTGAATATGTTTATACAGTTCTTTATTTATTAACTGTAAAACCACATAAGATCAGTAAAACACTAGCTCACATCTATTAAAGACATTTTGAATAACATATTGTATATGTCATTTCATTATGTTATGAGCTAGGATTGAACCGGCGCCACAGCTGGTTTGTCATCACCACTGACATAAGTCACCTTATACAAAAAAAAGGGGGAAAAAATCTTTTTGGACACAAAGTTTTTTGATGTCTTACTTAATCTATATTTATGTTCAGCTGCAGCGCAGGAATGTACATTCAGAACTTGTGCAAGATTTATGTAAAAGTGGTTGGAACCAGCCCTAATGAGCACAACACTGTAATAAAAACTAAGTACGTGCCAAACATCTTACCCAGTAGGTTATTCAACCACAGATGTTGAGAACTGCAGCTAGGGCCAACATAAACTGTATAGAAAGAGCGAGCGAGAACACTGTGACAGACGGCAAAAAACTCTGTCATCATTTGAGATCATTTCCTTTCTGTTCTCCAGGTATAAACTCTAAGCAACCATTTTGAGTTACAGAACATCTGTTTATTCTCATTTTTTTATGAAATAAAAAAAAAGCATTTCTGTACTGTATCTGCTGTCAGCTGGCCAACATAATCAAAAACATCAACAAAAGAAACCTACTGTAGGTCACGTCTTTGTGTCTGAGGTTTTACAGGTTCAAAATCAAACCTGACAGGGAAGCTTCACTCACAGACTTCTCTTACAAATAGGTGGATCTAATCCATGAATAGTAAGCGCTGAATGACTTAAATATTAGTTCAGGTCGGGAATTTGACTCCCTCCCAGGCCACGCTGTTCACAAAAATACCCCAATACTCCAGTTTTTCTGGGCTAACCCCGTGTGTTCATGTAACAGGTACCAGAACAGTTATGAATCTGGCCAGTGTTTCTACCGAGGAAAGCTGTGCATGTTGCAAAACACACACAAAAAAAACGATTGTTTTCTGAGTACATAGTTTTAAAGGTATTTTGTGGCTGTCAGTGCACTTGGAAAAACTCAGTATGATTGTTTACATCAATCATACCACATACAGATAAGACACATGAATTCTTCACCTTTTAAATTCAGCATCAATCAAAAGTGTAAAAAAAAACAACACACACACATTCACTGAAATGGAACAAATTGTGTGTGTGTGTGTGCTCGCATCCAGATTTTGGCTTATGTTTTTGACTGATCTGTCTGACACACCCTTGCACAGCTGTGTACCCTCATTCTGGAGACACAAGAGTGATGGTATATGTAGACTCCACCATTTCCACACTTTCCATTCGTTGTCCATGTACCCAGCAGTGCAGTGCATTGTCTTTGCTTTTAGAGGGACTTTGAACTTAAGTTCAGAGGCATCCAGTGCAACTTTCTGCTCCGGGAACCTCCCAAAATACTTTTAAGCTAACCCTTGATAATCTAAAAAGAAGACTCTGAAATGTCTCAAGGACATTTTGGTGAACTATTTTTTAAATATTTAAGCAGTTTTTCAAAACGGTCCATCATGTTGTTCTATTTAGGAATTTGGGAGCAGACGGTCCATGATGGATAAGTAAAGGACAAAAGAAGAAGTGGCAGGCCTAAAAAAAAAACTATCTACAGCAGATGAACAGTATCTGAAAGTCACGTCCTTGAGAAATAGGAAAAAATCCAGCAAAGACCTGACCAGAACCTGAGATGCATCTGGTCCTTCAGTTGATCCATCTACTGTTTGCCGAAGCCTCATTAGAAATGGTCTCAGTGGAAGGATGGTTGTCAAGAAGTCATTCTTAGGGAAGGGAAACAGGAGCAAAGACTGAGGTATGCCACATTACACAAGAACTGGACTGAAAATCAGTGGCAACAGGTCGTATGGAGTGATGAATCCAAATTTTAAATATTTGGTTCAAATCATCGTCAGTATGTACGGAGGAGGTCAGGAGAGAGGTACAACAGTGAATGTCTACAACCATCTGTAAAACACGGTGGAGACTCTGTCATGGTTTGGGGCTGCATTTCAGCCAGTGGTGTTCGAGATCTCGTCAAAATCAATGGAATTATGAACGCAGAAAAGTACCATCAGATTTTGATCCACCATGAAATATCATCTGAAAGACATCTGGTTAGCAATCTGACTGAGGATCATCCTGACAGGGAACAGAATGAAAGGCAGCCAACATCCAAAAAAGAGCTTTGAATGTCCTTAAACAAGCCTGGAGAACTATTCCTGAAGACTAAAGAAATTACAAGAAAGCTTGTCTAAGAATGTTAAAAATAAAGGTGGTCATACCAGATATTGACTTTCAAGCTCATTAGTATTGTTCAGGCTTTCTTTTTGCCTTATATACTGCATTTCCATGTATGTTTGCACATGTTTCAATAAATCGCTGTACCTATTTTCCTAGCAAAATATAATGAAAAGAGGGGTGTCTCAATATTTTTGCAGCACTGTCCATACACATAAATGTAGGACTCAAGTTTTCCTAGCAGAGCTTTGCATAGTAACGAGGGGATCAGTGACATTCACTTCAGCAGTTTTAATGTTGTGGCTGATCAGTGTATATAGAATAACTCATGTTTCAATGCTCTCGCCATAAAGTTTTGATTTCTCAAATCCTGTGTGAACCTCAGCCTCAGCCCACATGCCATAATCCATACACATGATTAATCTTTGATATGTCATTTTCCGGGCAGGAATCCCAAACTGTTTATTAAAGTGTGGTTACTGTTTTCAACTTCAACTATATTCAACATTTTCCCTAAAAACAGCTCATTACATTTGGTAGACATTTTATCAGTGATTTTTTTTTTTTTGTCAGTCTTATGCTTTTAATTTACATCCATCAGTCTATCCTTCTACGATGTTGTGTAAAAAGGTCAACAAGGGTCAGCGTCTCTTACATTAGCAAGCGCCTTTGACAAAGGCGTGATGGCCATTTGCAATAGAAATCAGGGATTTTTGTATGTTTTCCCTCTATTCATTTGTAGATTTTCGTGATTAGGTACCCACTGAGAATTCAAGTCATTCATCAGAATTGATGTGAACCATGCAGTTCATCAGCATCGATGTCCAATAAATCGCATGACCTACAGTGCACTGCATAATCTCCTCAGATTTCCTTCTAACGGATGTTTCTTCTTTTATCCAAAGTGTTTTTACTCACAGGACTGCAGCTGACTGGATGTTGTGCAATATACTGTTCTACATGACAAAAGGAAAGCAACAATATGTGAGATTCATGAACTGGTGAATTTGGGATCAACTTTCACACCAGCTGAAGCCAGAAGGTTTAAACAAGGGAAAGCATTCACTCTAGCCTTCTGCTATAAAAGAAAAAGGCCTTCTGAAACTTGGGTGGGTACTTAATCATTAATCAGTTATATATGACTCGTGTGTCTGGATAAGATAAGGTAGTTGCATCAGTTGTGGTGTACCTCAAAATGCAGCGACACATTCTTGTTATAAGCAATCTCACAGGCGATACATACGTGTATTTAACACCTGCTCTCACAGAGGCCAGAGTGGAACTTGTAATGTTTCACTAGCTGTCCTGGAGGAGCCTTCAGCACAACGAATGGAGTCTTGACCAATCTTGATGCACGTGTGCACACCCACACTCTCACATCACCACCTTTATCAATGCAACACACCCATTCCTCTTCCTCCCTGTCCTTTTAGATAACTTTCAGCAATCCAATCACTCATTACCAAAGTTTAATGGATGCTGACAGATGAATGCAAGCAAAGCATGCCAATATATATCAGATTCATCTGCGGGGGAAAAAATTAGTGATATAAATAAAATTAAAAACAACATCATAGCTGAGATAAACACCCTGTCAAATCTTTGCAGAGATAAAAACAATAAAAATACAGTGTGGGCAGAGGAATGATTCTCTGAAGTATGGACAGCTGCATATCTCATGTCATTTAGCCCATACTGCCTTCTAGTGGTGCACTTTCCCAGACATTTACTGAAACCACAACATTAAGTTGCACAATGCACAGTAGCATCTATCGGAATTTTGTAGTTGTTTCTGGCTTTTTATTATAACTATATATTTTTAATGCTTTATTTATTATACTTCCTTTTTTTTTTTTTAAAGATACAAAACACCAAAACATGTAAAATGTATTTTACCTTCACTGCAGGCTTCATACTCCCAAAAAGCTGAATCTGTTCATCTGGACGTAGCGTTTTCAGTGGGAAAACACTGAAAACACTTCGTCCAGATGAACAGATTCAGCTTTTTGGGATTCTTTTACCTGGATTATTGAGCATGCATCAAGAGGCTTCAAAGTGTTCTAGCTCTGCAAAGCAAAAACATCTTAAATATCTTAAAATATCCATGGGATAATCTGTGGTTTAAGATTATCCATTGATGAATCAATATTTGATCCAAACACTGGAGCAGAATGACATTAGTATTACACTTTAAACTATGATTACAGATTTCAGGACGTGGTACTGCATAGAAGGATACCTACTAACGTAAGACTTTTTGACCCATGATCCAACAACATTTGGTGGTTGTGTTACATTGTGGGTAATGTAGGCACCAGGGTTTAACAAGGAGAAAAAAAGTGTGCATTTATTTAAATTCTTTCAAAAAGATTCAAATGTTGAAGTCTTGACATGAGCTTCCTCCATGACAATGACGGCTACTAATGAATGAACCGTTTGCAGAGAAATCATGCATTCAATCATGAGTTATTATTAATCTCTGGCTCTCTTCCACAATGTGTCTCTTGTCCTGTCTTCCTCCCCTCACCCCCAACCGGTCGCAGCAGATGGCTGCCCGTCCCTGAGCCTGGTTCTGCCGGAGGTTTCTTCCTGTTAACAGGGAGTTTTTCCTTCCCACTGTCGCCAAGTGCTTGCTCATAGGGGATCGTCTGATTGTTGGGGGTTTTTTTGTATTATTCTAAGGTCTTTACCTTACAGGTGACTGTTTTTGTGATTTGGCACTATATAAATAAAACTGAATTGAAATAGAAAGGAAACGACAACGTGAACGATGAGCTCCTGCCTTTTCTATTCATGCCTTTCCTACCCCCAGAGGAAAAAGAGCCACTGCTCAGAGCTGTTTGAAGTCCTGGAGCTATCAAGAGGTGTGGAGAGTTGCAAGAAACCTGTCATGCACAGAGGGTTTAGCACATCCCATTACATAGAGTGTCCCGCCTCTGAGGCCCTACTGACAGGTCATAGGACCTCAGAGACCCTCCAACCTCCCACAGCTGTTTGAGATGTCAGACAAGTTTAACCAGTCTGGGGATACAAAGGTGCTGCAAGACTGAATTTATTAGACTTAAATCTTAAAAGACACATAAAAGTAATTAAAACAACACTATTTTGTTTGGGCATTTTAACATGCTTTAAAACGTTAAATACAAAACAGTAATAGTCCTTTGGTCCTCAGAAATGTCAGTGTACAGAAGCTGTCAACAGTCATAGCCAAAAAAAGACCTCCATTCCTGACATTACTGACATCAATGAAAAATCCTTTTTAAGTCACAAGATGGAACTGGCCTTCCTTTTCCAAAATTCAGGATTACCAAATCAGAGCTTCCAAATTCCTCCACATGAAGCCCATTTACGGGCACACAGACAGGGATCAGTCATTCTTCTCTCTCTTCTCTCTGCGGGCCTTTCTCTTCAGCTGAAGGGTCTTCAGTTCAGTCATAGTGGAAAAGGTCCTGTACACCCACACCATCTGTCAAAGTGTATCACACAACAAGTGTAAGGTAGTGTTTGCCATTTTATTTTAAATGCGACATGTTGAGAACAAACGCCGAACATACCACGATGATGACGGCATTGAGAAGAAGAGGAATTGAGTAGACCAAAGATATGAACATGCCCTTGGAATCAAAGTACTGGAAATTAGAAAAGGACCTGCAAGAAACAGTGAAGCTTAAGGATATTTTTTTGGCATATCGAATATAATATTTAGCACAAAAGTAGCAAAAAAATATACGTGATCAGTGGTGTTACCTCCAGTTTCTGGCAGCCAGCTCATTGAGGTATTCAGCACTATAAACCAGGCCAACTGTGGAGAGAGGGGATATCAGCCAATGGTTACATGTGTACTACATGTAAGCATCAAGTCATTTACATTTAAAAACTGTGTTGAACAATCTATAAGCGGTATAAAGGATTTACTAATACTGATTTAGTTAACCATTGGTTTTGAGATTTATCTGTATTAATCAACCTTCTCTGTTAAGAGGTATGCTGCTCTTAAACTATTACTATTTTGCATCATTATTACAGGCAAAAAAAAAAAAAAAAAAGTGTTTTGTTTATTTGCAGCTTATGCATGAGACAGTGTTCAATAAACTGCATTTTTCAGACATCATTTTGAGAAACATTTGCAGACAGTGTAGTTAAGATAAACACTGGAAATATTGGAAAGTCTGGTTCTTGATTGCATCATTGTTTGGCAGCGGGGATTCTCGCTCTGCATCTTTGGCCTCAGATGGTCCCATTTTCTGAATTGCGAAGTCTTTTTCCGACTTTGGTGTTTTCATGTGTTTTAAGTTGACGTGGGAACGACGACGATGCTTCTCAGAGTGTTTTAACAACACACTGGTAGGTGTTTCTGGTGTATAATATATAATGCTTTACCTAACATGGTATCACTACTGCTAATAAATACATTTTCTAATGAATCCAGGTCACTCTACATAGCGAGCGTTTAACAGTTACTAATATCATCATCATCATACTAATCGTAACATATGTATGTCTGTATATAATATTTTGTTTTTGAACTCCTCCTAGACAGCTGGTTTAATCTTGATGAAACTTAGCCTATAAACTACCTAGGATAACAAGATTCAAAAAAATATTTACTTCAAATAAAAAGTACTGTTTCTTTTTTTGTGTATTTGTATATAGAAACTGTGCAATCAAGACACATTACACGTATATTTTAACGGTCATGAGAGGGTTTAAGTTTTAAGAATTAGTTTTTATTTCCTATCTGGTGCACGGTTACCCTTCTACACCATTAACTGAGAGTGAAAGACAGTCACAACAGATGGCAGAGAGAGGGGACTCTTTCCAGACATTTGCTATGTCCAAAGAATTGACATAAAAGTCTGCAACCCTTTTCAGTCATTTCCATCTTCATTTCTGTGTCTACAATTAAGAGCCCCTATTATTGATATTAATGTGAGGGTTAAAGTGTCTGACCTGTAGCTAAATGTTTAAAGTCGTGCCCTTTCCTTTTAGTGACTGTGAAAACGTGTAGTTTTAAAAACTGCTCCAAGTCATCCTTAGTAGTAATTCAGCTATTTAGGCTTACGATTTATGGGGAGATCAACGTTCACAAATAACAGAAAACATATGTATAACAATCAACGTAAAAAGTTGATGATGATATGAGCCGTACCACATACAGGATGGGGCCGTTGCCATTCTTTTTCTTATAAGTTACTCGTTCCTATTGCATTTCTGGTTCCAAATTGTTAGTAATTAAACATGCTTTATTTAAGATTCTCACCTGAAACTTTACCAAGTTTGATGCAGACCAGTATTATAAATGTAATTTTAGCAGACGTTGATGTGCAGTAATTTGCTCAAAAAATAAAATTAAGGGAACACTTGGTCATCACAGCAAAACGGTCAGTTAAACTTCAATCTGTGCAGTTAGGAAACATAAAACATCGTGACTCGAACATTTCACCTGCTTTAGTGTAAATGAAAGTGACAACTAGAAAGGCAAGAACACAACCCCATAAAGAGAATGGTTTTGCAGGCGGTGTTGCAACATTGTGAAACATCTTTCTACACAACATGAGATTCACTTCCAGGAGTGCCACCTTGATGTTTCTCCATACTTTTCTCAACCGAGCAGCTCATCTGTAACCGACGCCCAAAATCCTGCATTATAATAACATCAGCGCAGCGCTTGGCACATTTTTAAAGCCTAAATGAAAATGAATGCAATACAAAATATGCTCTCATTCCCTCCATTTTAGATGTTGACTGAGAGACTGATGCTACAGCTACCATTAGGCAGTAAGTCTGTTTTGGGATTTTAGAAAATAAGATCCAACGGTTTTTTTTTTTAAAGTGTTGCCTTCATTTTTTTGAGCAGTGTAGTTTTCGTGATACGTACCTACGAGCAGGAAGTGGCAGATCTGCGCTCTGTAATACCTGCAGGTGAGCACAGTCAGGAACAAGCACACGGCATGAAACACCAGCAGACCGATGAGCCAGGGCTCTGACCACTGTACCTGCACACCGGAAAAACACACGCACGCAATCGTTAGTGGAGCTACTAAACTTGAATTTCCCCTAAACTGAAAGGGACTACTTTTAGCTGTGACAGCTGAAGCGTAGTTTGCTAGTCTCTGGAATCGGGGGAACAAAATTCAGCTTACCGACATGAGGAACGTCCATATCGATGTTATTCTTAAATTGCTGAATCCGTCGATGGGGATACTGCTAATATTCTCTACTTTGTGCTCCGTCATCTTCTGAAAATACAAATTTTCCTCACACGTATGTAAACACCACACTGCGCAAGTCACAGCCGAATTACGTCACAGGACGTTTGAGTTACATTTTCAGTAAAATATAATATAAACAGAATAAGCTTGTTTCCGCCACTGGGGGAAAAAAAACAAAAAAAAAAAACAAGTCAGAGGTAAGTCGAACTTTCATTATCTCCAAATTATTGGTATCTCTCAGTTACTTCTGAGTAAGTCGAAATTTCGAGATACAACCGGAAGTGATGACTTACCGACAGCAAAAAGTAAGGAAAAAAATTCAGTAGCGGGAAGAAGATTCCGTATGTACGCAATGACGTGTGAATATGCTCATAATCACATTTATTTTATTTTATTTTATTGTGATTCTCTTTCATTTATTTCTTCTTTTTTTAAAAAAAAATAGCTTGACTGCCCTTCTTACACTGTTTCATACTTCATACTTTCATACAAAGAAAAACGTCAGTTTCTTTTCGGTTGCATTCCTGTTGATGCTTTATTTCAACCAAACGTACAAATATCATGAAGAATTAATCATTTACAAATGATCAAACCTGCACACACCTTTAAAAAAAAAAAAAAAAATCTTACAAGTCTTAAAAGTCCTATTATTTTATCCAAACAGAGAATCCTTCAAATCCTGGGCTTCACATTACAGTATTTACAGCACAGGTAATATATTTTTGTATTTAAAAAAAAAAAAAATTGTATGTTCTTTATTTAGATTTTTAGAAAAAATGTATTTAGTTGGCTTCAGTTTCAGTTTTTTTTTTTTGTTTTTTTTTTTTCAATTTGGGGGT
>VUQS01058532.1:4611-21203 GCA_015108495.1 Heterochromis multidens | reverse complement strand
GAATAATCAGGCCCCATCTTATCTTAAAGACCTCATAGTACCATTTCACCTCAATAGAGCACTTCGCTCTCAGACTGCAGGCTTATATGTGGTTCCTAAGGTATTTAAAAGTAGAATGGGAGGCAGAGCCTTCAGCTTTCAGGCCCCTCTTCTGTGGAACCAGCTCCCAGTTTGGATTCGGGAGACAGACACCCTCTCTACTTTTAAGATTAGGCTTATGACTTTTGATAAAGCTTATAGTTAGGGCTGGATCAGGTGACCCTGAATCCTCCATTAGTTATGCTGCAATAGGCCTAGGCTGCTGGGGGCTTCCCATGATGCGCTGAGTGTTTCTCCTTCTCTCACCGCTTTTCACTCATGTGTTTATATAGCACTCTGCATTTAATCATCAGTTATTATTAATCTCTGGCTTTCTTCCACAGTGTGTCTTTTGTCCTGTCTTTCTCCCCTCACCCCCAACCGGTCGCTGCAGATGGCTGCCCCTCCCTGTGCTTGGTTCCGCTGGAGGTTTCTTCCTGTTAAAAGGGAGTTTTTCCTTCCCACTGTCGCCAAGTGCTTGCTCATAGGGGATCGTCTGATTGTTGGGATTTTTCTGTATTATTGTAGGGTCTTTACCTTATAATATAAAGCACCTTGAGGCAACTGTTGTTATGATTTGGCGCTGTATAAAAAAAATTGAATTGAATTGAATTATTACAGAGCAAGTATCTCCATGCCATCACGGAAGGAACGCCAGACTGCAGTAAGTATTTACATTGGTTTTAATATTTACTTTACTGTTTCACTTGAGAGCTCCCCTTTTGGACGCAGGGGGGTGTTAGCATAGGTTTCACTACTAAATCACTATACAGCTGCTCATTTTAACCTCTATGAAGGTGGGATTCTACATATATTTTCTAGATCAGTTCTACGAGAGAGTTGTGTTTGGTTGCAGCAAACTTCACTGTCTAAGCTTAACATGTTCTCAGCCCCTTGAATATTCCATAACTCTCTGGTGTCTCAAAACAGTTACTACCACTGTCAACTGAAATTGTTCTTCAACCAACACCTTGTCTTCACAGGCCACATAGCTAAAAGCAACGTGTCAGCAGCACATCAGGAGCAGCTGCAGTCTTCCCTCAGTGTCTACATTGGTTCCAATCAGTTATGTGACTGTTGTGCACTCAAAAGCATGCTGAAAGTATTTGTTACACTGCACAAACCTAACATGCAAAATCGATCTGAGAGGATTTAGGAGCCTTTTCTGGCACAGTGCATAGACACCCAGATCTGTCTTGCTATAGGACTGAGTATGAAGTTTAATCGGACTCATATTTGTCTTAACTTCCAAGATGTTACTACTAGAATGTTAATTTCTTCACTCATTTAAATTATCTTCCCTTCCTCCTTTGTGTTTGTTCCTTAGTATCCTTGTAGGTATACGTGCAAGTTAAGGTAAAGGAAATACAGCACATACAGCATACCAGAAGAAGATGACGTTGTGACAGTTAAGCTGCATAAACACAGGAAACGATTTACAGTGATGCAGCAAACAGAGACTACCAATGAGAATGCATTATACCGGTGATTAACATATGACAGGGTAGTAAATACATTAGAGGCAACCCTAGCCTGGAAAATCCGCTGACCAATCATCAGCTTCAAATGTGATGCCTGGCAAGCAAATTACTTCCTGTGTGGATGCAGCTTTATGCATGGTAAGTACTGAGAGTGTGAAGGTTTCAGATATGCAACCCCCCCATAGATCTTTGTTTTTGTCTAATTTCAAACTTTTGATATGGTAATGCTTTAAAGAAAAAGAAAAATCATTTGCAAAAAAGAAAAGAAAACAGAACACTTGATGGGGTGTAAACTTTCTTAATGGCATGGCCTGCAGTTACACAAATCTATGCGTGTATACTTGCACTTAGAACAGAAATTTTTAGAGCAAGTTCATATTTTGGCAGTGCGCCTGTTGTCTTGCATCTGTTATTATGCTAGCAAAATTTTAATATAAAGCTAGGTACATACTGTACAGTTTTTATTAATCTTGTGTGCATTAACTCACACTACATTCCTGCAAAGCCAGAAACTGTCCCTTCACACTATATGGATGATTGAACTGGGCATGTGCAATTCATGCTAATGCATTACTCTGTAATTCCAAACCTGAATTTGCACTGCTGCTTTTAAAGGTTAATTTAAATTGTGATTATGAATATGTTTACACAGCGTATACAAGCCACAGTTCTGTGGGGCATTTGTGCCATTTCTTCTTTTTTTGTTGTTGTTGTTGCAATTACATGTCTTAGTTCTTACAGTGGGAATTTTGGCCAGTAAGACCATTTTCAATATTTATATTTTCTCTCCATACAAGACTAATGATTTATTTATGCATCTCTCTCATTTTCTATGCCGTACCATAAATGTACCAGGCTGTGATGCCAAAACCGTGATGCATTCTGGAACATTTGTTGAAGATATTTAATTTAGAATCAATAAATGAAACAGGAAAATCCTCACTTGAGAGGCTGGAATTTAGAGTGGAATGCACCTTTGCTAGACAAGTGGCTTACATTGTCAACATGTGCAACATACTAAGCTGTACCTCATTAGTATCATAGCTGGAAAGTTGTAGCAGCACAACACAGCGAACACAGAGCAACACACCAAGAATACCTATTCAAATCAATAAAATTAATTTCACTTTTTATCTAGCAACAAGCTAAAGCAATTTTATGTCTCCTTTATTAGGCTATAGAACAAAAACCTTTAATATTTTAAATGAATTCATTTTAAAGTTTCAGAGCTTTAATGTCCAGCTGTCATGCTGGACATGAGACAGCAGCACAGGAAAAACATTCAGCCTTTAACCCTCACCCCTGCATGGACAACTGACTGGGGTCCCTGAGGACCCCAAGAATAATTTACTGTGAGAATCAATTATAAGAGCAAATTAATAATGTTACCAAAACTTATTTCTTCTCATAGCGTTAATAGTTGCATACACTGCTCAAAAAAATTAAAGGAACATTTTTTGATCAGAGTATAGCAACAAGTCAATTAAACTTCTGGGATATTGATCTGCTCAGTTAAGTAGCAGAGGGGGTTGTTAATCAGTTTCAGCTGCTTTGGTGTTAATGAAATTAACAACAGGTTCCCTAGAGGGGCAACAATGAGACAACCCCCAAAACAGGAGTGGTTTTACAGGTGGAGGCCACTGACATTTTTTCCCTCCTCATCTTTTCTGACTGTTTTTTCACTAGTTTTGCATTCAGCTAGGGTCAATGTTACTACTGGTAGCATGAAGTGATACCTGGACCCTACAGAGGTTGCACAGGTAGTCCAACTCCTCCAGGATGGCACAATACATGCCATTGCCAGAAGGTTTGCTATGTCTCCCAGCACAGTCTCAAGACCGTGGAGGAGATTCCAGGTGACAGGCAGTTACTCTAGGAGAGCTGGACAGGGCTGCAGAAGGTCCTTAACCCATCAGCAGGACCGGTATCTGCTCCTTTGTGCAAGGAGGGCCCAATGTCCTCAAGTGGGTCCTGTGCTCACTGCCTGGCACCATGGAGCCTGATTACTACCACTGGCACCCTGTGCTTTTCACAGATGGGAGCAGGTTCACCCTGAGCACATGTGACAGAAATGAAAGGGTGTGGAGAAGCCTTGGAGAATGTTATGCCTGTAATATCATTCAGCATGACCAGTTTGGTGGTGAGTCAGTGATGGTCTGGGGAGGGACGCACAGACCTCTACAGGCTAGGCAACAGCACCCTGACTGCCATTAGGTATTGGGATGAAATCCTTGGACCCATTGTCAGACCTGGGTTCCTCCTGGTGCATGACAATAATAATAATAACAGTAACAATAATAATAATAACAATAACAATAATAATAATATTGCAAAGTTACAAATAATTTGCAAATTTTATAAAACGAAAATCTACGCTTTCCATTAATAGAGCTTGCAGCTTTTATGCAAAGTACAATTCACATTATTGCTTAAAAGCTTATTTACAATCCTTTGATTCTGGTATCACTCAGTTTTCAGTAATTTCAAGTATTTGTGTTGTATTTATATGATGAAAATAATCGGGGTCATTTTGACCCCAATATAACATAATTGAAATAAACACACAACCAGCCAGTCCAGAGATGTTAACTCTTTAGCATATCCTGGATGTGCCCCGGGGCCTCCATTACATGCCTGAAACACCTCACCTAGGAGGTACTCAGGAGGCATCCTGGTCAGAGGCCTGTACCACCTCAGCTGGCTCGTATCGATGTGGAGTGAAGTGGCTTTACTCTAAAGCCTGATTTAGACTTCTGCAGGAAATCTATGACGTAACTTGAACCCCCTTTTAACCCTACGCTGTAACCTTCCATGCCAATCTGAGTCATTGCGGGACGTGTAGTTACATTTCTCGGGAGGTGCACCAGTCAGGTTATGTGGTGGTTATGGTGTAGGGTTAAGATCATTAAACTCCTCCATTAGGTACAGCAACTCATCTGTTACCTGGAGTGGGCACTTCACCCTTTTTCCAACTCCAAGAACCATGGCCTCAGACTTGGAGCTGCTAATTCTTATCCCAACTACACTCAGCTGCAAACCACCCCATTGCGAGCTGGAGGTCATGGCTCGATGAAATCAACAGAATCACATCATCTGTGAAAAGCAAAGACAAGGCCACCAAACCCTTCACACTCCACACATTGGCTGTGGCGAGAACTTCTGTCCTTAAATATTGTGAACAGAATCAGTGACAAAGGGCAGCCCTGTCTGCCCAGTCTGATTTAGTACAATGTGACTCAAGCACTCACTGCAGTTGTATACAGAGACCAGAAAAGACTAAAAACTGATAAAATTAATCAGACACAACAGGCAGTTTGTAGCACACAATTTGCCTCATCGTATGCTGGCATGTAACAGCGGGAGCAAACAGTTGATACTTTCCTATCTGTGATTCAGGAGCAAAGGTAACAACACCTTTTTCCAACAGATCTTCCAGCTGAGTGTTGGATAGTCACATCAGCAGGGGATTTTTTCCTCCTAGGAGGATCACCGCTGGTCAGATTGTGGCTTGTAATGTAGCAGCATCAGCTCTTCTTTTCATGTGTGGCATGACCAGGGCACGACCCAGCTCTTTCAGGTACAGTAGGTCCGGCTATGTCTCCAACATTCTGATAACTTCCAGTCTGGGAAGTTCCCCATCCAGATGATCAAAGAAGTGATGGCATCTGAGTCTTTCTTCTTTAAAATGACTGACAGGCTCATGGTAAACATTAAGCAAATAAATACTTCCAAACTGCATAGGCAGAATTGGGTGCATTTGACTGGGGTCCCCTAGGACCTCATACCATATATTATATTTTTAAGAAGCACTAATCAAAGCAGAAATAGAAAAAAATGATGTCATTAGGAACAAACTGATTGAAGTCAAAAATTTGGAATGATTAAAAAAGCACCTGTAAGCTATGTCAAAAAATATACCTCTGGGGCCTGCACAGACCCCAGTCGGTAGGATGAGTGTTACACAATTAACTGGAATTAAAATGTTTATTTTACCGCTCTGTGCGCTTATTCGCAAGATTAATGATTTTCTGAAGCATTTATCTCTTGTCTTATTTGCAGCAGTGTTGCATTTTACTGTTATATTGTTTTCTGTTATATTTTTCTGTTCTTTTTAAATTTTTATTCACCATTTTATCATTATCATCTGATAATGTCTCTGATTGGAGTAGTCAGCACTCACAGGTTCTAAGGAAGAGTCACATAACCCATGAAATGCCCCTTTTTTTTTAGCGCACACAGAGAAAGCTGACAACCACTGTCATGATATAAGTAATTTCCAGCTGGGGTTTTAGGTTTTGTCAAGGCAGCCAAGACAAAGAAAGCCTGGCTTCCTTCATAGTATACCCCTCTGTACTACGAAGCAGGATTTGGGCTTATCCAAGTAACTTCAGGGTTAACCCTGGGTTTTCTGTAAGGGTGGTTCCATTCTTACTGAGGTATATCGCCATGGTAACTGTGAACCTAACCTGCTCCAGAGAAGGTTATATTTCAGATTAGAGATCAACAGGTATGAAATCACCTCCTACCGATTCGTCAATTCGCCACCATTCCTGGAAGATCCCTCAAACTTTGGTGGGCAGATGGTAGGAGAGTTTAAAGTTTTTTAATAGAGTCTAATGTCTTTGTGTTTCCTCTGATGAGCATCAGTAATAAATATAGACCCCCCCCCCCTTTTTTTTTTTCTCTGTTGGCTGCAAATAATTTTACACCAATTTTATTGTTCTATAAACCTCAATATGTGATCCCAAAGGACAACTATTTGTACTTGCTGATCTTATATCAAAATTGCTCAACTAAGGCTGCACTTGGATTCTGGTTTTATACTTATTCTTTACTTGCTCTCAGACAGTTAAACACCACAGGGGCTTCAGCTGAAAGACATTTTTAAAAAACTAAAACTGTCTTTTAAACATTAATTTAATTAAATACTGGATTATAATCCATCAGATTCACCAGTTTCTTAATGACAGAGTTCTGTTACCAATGAGTAGTTGACATTTTTGCAGACTTTCTGTCCTTGTTTCAAGTAACCTGAAATGTATCAGTACAGTAAGTCGTTTCCAGTCTTACTGACTAAAGCTCTTAAAGTGCACATGCATTCACACAGCGCTTTTAATGCTAAACTATTGTACAGTGCTTTTCCTCTCACACACACTCACACTGCTTTAACTGCAGCAGCTGTGTTATTTTCAGTCTATATTATGTGTTTAACCTCTTCATATTTTTTCCACTGTATAGTTTTATCTTCCTCTCTGCTGCCAGTACACTTATCCATAATTGTGATTGGTCAGATGCTGCCAACATCACCCCTTTCATGTGAACGTGCAGAGGAAACTTTGGGTTAACTTAACAAATTGATAACCAGGCAGAAGATAAAAGGGAAACTAGTAATGCTAAGGAGTACAGCCATGAAATATAAAAGGCCCATGACAAAAACAATTTCTTTTTATGAGATTTTCTGTGATAAAAAAGTTCAACATATAATTTTTTTACTTGAGTCTGTGAGTTTGTTTATTGAAATTTGTTTCAGCATCACAAAATTATTCATATGAACAGCATGCTAAGGAAAAAAAATACTGGTAAGAAATAGTTGTTCAATTTTTATTGTATTTATTTATTTATTTATTTTCTTGAACTCTGCTCTTGTGGAGATTATGGACCTGCTCTTCCATGGTTGATTTTTTCTTTCTGACATGGGCAGTTTGTGGAGTTGATAAAGACTCACTGCTCTGTCCAGTGGGACACTAGAGTGCAGAATAGGGCAGAGGTTCTTCCCTGCTTGCCCCCTATCTCTCTTTCCTCCCTCTACTTAGATCAATAACAACCTCCTTAGCCATAGGTGCTCTCCAGGGAGACAGACCTGGAGACTTCCCTTGTCAGCTCGTTGTCTGCTGACTCTGACAGAGCCAAGCATTCAAGCTTGACCAATGTGCACAGCCTAAAGCCCTCTTAGGAAATGGAACTTACAGAATACAGGTATTTTGTCTAAATGTTGACATGTTTGCAAACTTTATGTCTAAATCTCCTTTACACTGAAACATAAAAGAAGCTTGAATGGGTTAAAATACTGCAAAAACAGTATATAGTATCCATAACACTGCAAAAGTGATGATGATCCTTTTAATCACTGCATAGAGAAAGAGTTACCTGCACAACTTATCAAAAAAATGTAAATGAAATTTTATTTGAAAAGGCAAAGTGTAGTTTAAATATTGAGCAGGGCTGTATATGTATAAATGTTTTTCTTTAAGATGGGATACTGCATCATCCAGTACGTACATCTTTGAAATAATTCAGTGTCCTTCTCTTTACTGTTTCAAGGCTTAAAAATAAATCCATTAATTTGAAGTAATTTCAGGTTCATGCATTTCTTTTCTGTTTTGTTTTGTTTTTTTTTCACATAAATTGGCACAGTGTCCTTTTTAATTAATGCTGTGATATTTAGCTGTGTGTGACAACAAACATAACCTTAATCTAACATCATGTCTACTAATTTGACTTGACCTGTCTCTGCAGGCAGGCACTAGACATCACAAGTGCCTGCTGTGAATTCTTTTAACTGTTGCAGTTATTATTTCTGACATGTCAGCATACTTCATATAGCCTTCCATTCATGTCATTCATGTCTCACATGCTTTAATCTTGACAGTTGCATGTAAAAGCCTCGTCACATTCATCAATTAACAGTTTCTTGAGAATTATAGGTCTAGCCACAACAAATTTACATTTAATGGTGCTTTCAAGAAAATGCTCCAGCACAAGCAATTAACACACAGGTGATGCATCTGACATGGGATTGGGATATGATATCCTTGCACTAGGGTCTCTAATGTGCAGTTAAAGAAGGTTATAGAAATGTGAATGGTAACCAGGAACTATGTAATAAACCCAGGTATTTGAGGAATTAAAATCTTGATTTCACATTGCACCATATGAGTATAAGGTAAAGAATTTCATGGCAATCCATCCAGATATTATAGTCAAAACTACATTTGAATCTAATGTTGGCAAAAGATTGCAGTCGGTCAAGATATATCACAATATCTGACCTACAGGGGGTGCTACAGTAAAGATCACTGTCAATAGGAATCATCCTCTGGGTGCCATGAATATTTGTCACACATTAGGAAAGGAAGCACTTTGGAGCACAAACTCAGAAATGCTTTCCTTCACACATGGCTGTCTCTCTCCAAATCTGGAAGACTGGTGCTTTTCAGGCACCCGGAGTGGTTGTAATTTTCTTTGGTTTGATTCTGTTGCAGTTATTCTTTATTTAAGCCACACATCCATTTGTTCCATTTGGTTTCACTTATTTTTAATAACTGTAACTATTTAGCATTTTTTCTGTTTGGATCTCCCTGAATGAGCCATGCATAACAGGTAATGGGTAACTGGGAAACATGATTAATATCAAAATCTTTTGAGCATTAAAATAGGGTTCTGTTAGCAGCATTCAGGGAAAATCCTTGTACTTTTATTCACTTAGTATTAAATTGATCTGGAGTGCTTAGCGGAGTTTTCTGGAACAATTTCAATGAGGAATTTAATAATATAGAAAGAAGCTGGTAGATTCAGCAACCTCTGGCTCTACAATATAATAAAGAAAACTCGTACTACAGCTACTACAGACGGGATGGAAGTAGCCTTTGTGCACATGTCAATAAGGGTTATACTGAACATGAACAGCTTCAAATAACATCTCATGACCTGTAGAAATACCAAGACGAAAGAAAAATAAAGGAGTATGATTAAGAGAAAATGGGGTAAATAAAGAGGCCAAGCAGATACTTGAATTTCAGTACCTCCAATGACATGTTTTTTATGCATTTCATCATTTTAGAGATTATAATAGCATACTATCTAGAAGTCTTTGAAAAAAATAGGAAGCATATGCATCTAAAGTCAAACTAGTCTTACATCCCACACACTTCCCCTCTTACTCAAAAAGATGATGATGTATACATCTGTTGTCATGCTGATTCAATACACAGAAAAAACATTACCCACAACAAGTGCTGTGTTATTTGCATAATTGATGCATTTTCTAACGTTGTTCTGTCATAACAGTAGTATATTCTCAGAAAAGTGCACAAATAAAACATAAAGTTATTGCAGGTGTTTTCTATTAGCTTTTAAGATGTCTATACTTGTAATGTTCAAGGTCCACTGCTTAAGATGAAATGCCTTGTCAAAGAGTATCAGGCCCAAATAGATTTTTAAAGCTTCCAGAAGATAGTTTATAATTCATTTTAATAGTTAAAATATATTTTAGAATATTAGCAGAGCAACACAAGGTCATACAATAGTGTGTTTCTATGTATTCTCTGTAGATCTCATAAAAGACACAGTGCAAGCAGGCCACGGAGGTTGCCAGAGAGATAACAGCAGGTCAGCTTTCAAAGCATCCCACACAGTCACTGTACATGCTTACTCTGCACTCTGGAGAGGATAATCCTGGGGGTAATGAAGAGGAGCATATGTCTCCCTCTCTGACATGAATTCTCAAACATTTAAAGGACAATAAGCGGTCAGACCTCTACATGTTTGATTTAGTTGTATGTATGTTATATACCACCAAAAGACACTGTGCAGTTACAAACTGCGTGCTGCTTGGCATTTCCAAGGGAATTTACATGCATTCAATTACTGGTAGAGGAAATGCTAGAATATTTCTCTATAGAAAGTCTGGCCATGCTGTGGCCATATTATATTTAAGGGGGTTGTCCAGATATAAGCAGGAGTACAGAACGTTTTTTAGGGGTTAAATTTGTTATCATAAACAACTAAGGGATAAATAACTAGCAAAAAAATGGCTGTAGTTTTATTATCAACTACTGAAACTTTTTTGTTTGTTTGCTTTTTGTAGTATCTTCTGTTTGTCAACGCCACGCATCTTTCCCACTTTGATTATTTATCCAAATATCGATTGTATCGATACCAACATTGGTATTGGTATCGGATCAATACTAGCATGATAGGATCAATGCTTTAGTTTGTTTCTCTCCTTTAAGTTCATCAAAAAGTAGACATGTCAAACACCTCTCCTCTCATGCAGACTTTGCTCCGCAACCTCCCCCCTGCTGTGCTGTGTTTTGTTGTCATGTGGTCATGTGATTCAGCAGACACGTGAAAGCTGCAGTGAGTGAGAAAAAGGAGCATTGTGTGGAGACAGCTTACAGCTGGAAATGAAAAAACTGCACTGCGATGAGTGCAGGTAGGAACGTGGCAACACCACCAATTTATATAAACACATGAAAGACAAGGAAAAAGAGAACTCTTTTTTTTCCTGGAACAAGTCGCAAAAGAAACAGAGGAGCAAAATCTCTCAGACCGACCCCCGGTACAGAAACAGAGGCCACTGGCATCGCCCTTTCAGAAAGGCAAGGAATACCCAGGTAGCTCATATAGTGGTGAAAGTGAAGTGTCATGCATGACTCAAGTTGGATCTTCATCATTAATGTTAATTATAGATAGATAGATAGATAGCGATAAAATAAATGATAAAAAAATGAAGTAAAAGAAAATTAAAAAATAAGAGTAAGATTGTGCAAAAGAGAATTCTAGCAAATAGTAGTGCAAATTAAATTAATACATATGTACATATGTACACTATAAATCTATTGGTCATCATAGTTGTTACTTTAGCAGGCTGATTACTTATAGAGGATATTCAAACATTCAAACAATATATTCAGCCCACTGAATTGTGTTAAGTGAATTGTTTTATTGGAACTGAAAAAATATATCTCAAACATCAAGTATGAAAATGTCTGAATATAATAATCTTTTTGTGTTAACTGTCAGCTCAACTTATTTTTATTTATATAGCACATTTTTAAAAAAGTTGATCTAAAGTGCTTTTCAGGCAAGTGCATTTGAATTCCAGGTCTCCAAAAAACCCAGTTTCAAAGCACGTGAAAAACTGTGAAAGATGTTGATTTGTTAATTAATTAACAGTGGAAACAGTCATTTAGTTCTCTGTATTCAGATTAAGCATATTGATAATGCACTTACTTCATAAATTATGACATGCTGCTCACTGCCCCTACATAAGCTGACTTTATAAGTTAAAAGTAATGGTATCTGTACTTGGTATCGATGATACTGGTCCTGTATTTACTTGATATCGGATCAATGCTCAATTCTGCAGTATCACATACCAAATTATACCTCTTAACCTCCTGTTCAGAGGTATAATTTGGACCCAGCCTAAATAGATAACACATTGGCATTTCTATTCTGCTCTCTGTTAAGTTATGTCATGAAGAATGTCTTTATGTGTCAAGTTATATCTTTTTGCAGAGTGAATGACTAAAACAAGACTCCCTCAGAGCACTCTGATTGAACTATATGTTTCAGTCATGGTAAGTACTGTAGCAGGGCACCTTGTCCAGTCTTACTTGCCAGAAGGCTCTGCAGCTGTAGATAATTCATCAGAAAGTCCAAACCCCCACGACAGCTAGCACAGCTCTGCTTATTCTCGTGTTGTGGCTCAGTGCCAGAGATGAAACACTTAAAGCTACCATGCTGTCTTTTTAGAAAAAAAAAAAGTAAAGCTAATTACAGTGAAATACTTCTAAGTGGCAAGTTTATTAGCATGACAGTTTGTCAGAGGAGCACCCTGACTTAATTCAGCAGTAAGTGAAGGACAGTGAGCAACTCCAATCTGGATTTAGCAAAATCCAGACCAATGCTGTCAGTGTATTATGCAGATAATGATGAGGATGTGTCGGTGCTTATAGAAGCACTGCTTCATGAATCCACATGGCAAATGATATTCTTCTCTTCTGGTTAGTTTCAGAAGAGAGACCGTGTTGTGATACAAGAGCCACTCAAGTCTCATCTCCTTGTGTGCCATGACCATTAAAACACAATGAGCAGACACTTTCTTGGCAGTGAGTTTGTTGTGCAATGCATCTGTGACACAATAAATTAGGACATAGTTTTAAGAGATATCTGCACTTTTACTGGGTAGAAAGGCATGTCATGATAGTTGCTAGTAAATAAATTTGGTCCTCTATCACAATTAATAACTTTAAAAATCTTTTCTGTATTGTTTTCTGTTTTGTTGGGGGGGGGCTGCCAGCAATAAGATGGTTCAGTCCCATATTTTCATTCCACATTTGCTTTTGCCATGTTAGCCAGTATATACTGCTGTGGTGAAAAGAAAGAACACACAATTTCACATTCTAAGATTTTTAAAATTAGGTAAATACAACCTCGGGTGAACTACAAAAATGTCATATTAGACGTGTCATTATTTATTTTGCAAAAATTAAGCCAAAGCGCAGAAGTGTGTGAAAAACTAAATACACCCTTACTGCTTCCATATGAATTAAGAGGTTAAGTAGCAGCCAGGTGTTGCTAATCAAATGTACTAGATTCACTGATCATCAGCAAGTAAAAAAAGCAGAAGTTTTGGCAGTTTGCTGGTCTGGAGCATTCAGGTGTGCATTAACACAATGTCAAGGAGGAATGACATCAGCAATGATCTTAAAGAAGCAATTGTTGCTGCCCATCAATCTTGGAAGGGTTATAAGGCCATTTCCAAACAATTTAAAGTCCATCATTATACAGTGAGAAAGATCATTCACAAGTGGAAAACATTCAAGACAGTTGCCAGGAGTGGACATCCCAGCAAATTCACCCCAAGGTCAGATCATGCAATCCTCAGAGAAACAGCAAAAAACCCAAGAGCTACATCTCAGATTCCACAGGCCTCAGTTAGCATGTTAAATCTCAAACTTCATGACAGTATAATTAGATATAGGCTGAATAAGTATGGCTTGGTTGGAAGGTTTGCAAGGAGAAAGCCTCTTCTATAAAAAAAAACCAAAATGTGGCAGCTTAGGTTTGCAAAGTTGCATCAGAACAAACCACAAGATTTCAGCAACAATGTCCTTTGGACAGACAAGACCAAAGTGGAGATTTTGGCCATAATGCACAGCACCACACTTGGCGAAAACCAAACATAGCATATCAGCACAAACACCTCATACCAACTGTCAAGCACGGTGGTGGAGGGGTGATGATTTGGGCTTGTTTTGCAGCCACAGGACCTGGGCACCTTGCACTCATTGAGTCGACTATGAACTCCTCTGTAAACCGAAATATGATCCCATGCACAGCAGCAAATCTACAACAGAACGGCTGAAAAAGAAAAAAAAATCAAGGTGTTGCAATGGCCCAGTAAAAGTCCAGACCTCAACCTGACTGAAAAACTTGTCGTGGGACCTTAAGAGAGCTGTGCATAAATGAATGCCCGCAAATCTCAACCAAAGCAATGTTGTAAAGAAGAGTGGCCCAATTTCTCCACAATGATTTGAGAGACTGATAAAGTCATTCAGAAAATGATTACTTCAAGTTATTGCTGCTAAAGGTGGTTCTATAATGATGCATTAACCTAAATTTAAGACCTGGTTTATTATGTCTTGATATGTAAAACCTTAGAATTGACAGTAGGTTTACTTTCTTTACAACTACAAATACAACTTTGAAATGTTTAAAATCTGTTTCCATACTCAAGGACATTACAACTGAAACATCCCTATTTTATGACTCTGTTCCAATTCACCCACTTATCCTTACTTCCCATCCTTACTAATGACAACTTTCTATCTTCCACGGTCAGATTTGCTCATTATTATATGCTGTATTAGGATTTACTGCTTTTTCCTTGAATAGATTGACTGGATCAGCTGTTAAAGTTAAGAGTCTTCACTTCTCCAGATTTACCTGCTAATTTAATTAATGAAAGAGAGGAGAAGGGGTTTAGATGGATTTTTAAGCTTTGACTTGGGTGTAACATGAGCTATGCAAAATAGGTTCAGAATAATTATATATATAAAAAAGGTAGCATACTGGTGTAATTAATTTTTAATGATTACAGATTAATCACTTGTGTGCAGAGTTCACCATGTTAACAAGGAACGTTTTCCAAATGAAGCCTCCGCTTTCTGTGGTTCTGTTAAGACCATTAAGCTACTCTTAAGAAAAGATGCAGAAATTAAAGAAGACACCTGTAGTGCTGTCTGCCTGATCTCTATACTTGAAGACTCTTTCACTAAAAATACATAGGAAGATAGTATTTTACCATTTACCAGAAAACCTATTCCTGAGCCCTAGATGCTGCTGTATACACCGACCTGGTAAGCTCTCCTCCAGCACTTTCACAGCTCAGCATGAATCCACTCTGCTAAAAGGCTCATAATAAACGTCCGACACTTTCAAAAGCTTCTCCAAGCAGGGTGAAAAGAATAGCCACCTAGTGAAAACTGGCCACAGCGCAAAACCAGAAAAGTACATTGTAGGTCTATTCATTGAAAGCAGCCAGTCTTTCAGCCAGTATAATGGGATTTACTGCAAGAGTTAAATACACAGAATAGCGAATCTAAGACCCAGAAACTAATGTATGAATGCACCTTTGAGGAGGTGATGACTTTTTTTCTTCTGTTTACCTGTGTGCATTCACTCTTTTCTTGCCATCAATTTTTAAAAAAATGATTTTAAAATGACCTCTTTGTGCATTTTTGTGTGTTGTGTGTAAATAAATTGAATGTTGGTGAATTTGTGTTGGATAATAAATTTAATGAGTCATGTAGTCAGATTACATTTAGGAAGCTCAGACCTCAAAAACAAAATGTAAATTTTGCAATACATTTTTGAGTATTGCAGTGCTTCCACTGGCCAAATTATGCTTTTTTGTTGTTGTTTTTGACAACCTTGGTAAGGGGCTTACCCAGCACATGCTACACACACACCAATTCTTCCTCCCTGCTGGACTTTTCATATTATATACAATGATATACAAGTCAATATTGATCTGTGGTGATGCAACCAAACAGGAAGTGAGGTCACATCTTTGGCATGTTTTGGAATTTGAAGAGTGAAGGACCCAAATGCAGACTTAATGAAACAGAAGATGAGCCATTTATTTGGTTGAGTTTACTGCAAAAAAAAAAAAAAAAATCCACCAAAATACAAGATAACTAAAACTGAAACACCTGGGTAACAAGAATCAGGTGAAACTATTTAATGATAATGAGACAGGGGAAGTAAAACCAAACGGGAAACACAAGAGACAAATGATTACCAAAGTAAAACAGGAAGTGAAAAGTAATAACTAAACCGGGAATTGACACAAGAGGATGGGACAAGGGGAAAAAACTAAACTCTAATACAAACAGGAACTAAGAACTCATGACTAAATACACTGAGGAAGTACATGAAGAAGAAAATGTAGACAATAAGCAAACTAAGACTCAAAAATAATAAAAATAATAAACAGAACCTGAAAGTCCACAAACTCAAAACAGTAGGTCAAAGACCCAGGACCATATTTTATGTAATGACACCAAACGCAGTGCATGGACTTGGTAGACCATCATGAGCTGTAACTTCCTGCAACTTCTTACTGACTTCAATCACAAGGTAAGTCTATTCTAAAGCATGCTTCAGTCTGCTGCCATCCTTTGTGACCATGTCAGGGCCAGTAATTAAAAAAAATTACCTTGATGTTGTATTCAATAAAAATAGTGTCAGAGACCATAAAACCATCAGGAAAGTGTTTACTTAGATCATAGATCATGTTAGCTGTAGGCCTATACACTTATTTTATGCAATAGGGCAATTAAAGTCGCCTCTTCCTGGTGATTAGAAAGAATGCATTTTCAGGTCACATTCACATTGGTGTCACTTTGCAGACCAAAGCAACATTCATCTTTTATGTATGTATCCATCTTAACAGCACAGAGTGTGTTGAGTTGATGTTATCAGTCTGTGTCCAACCCCTAAATATCCTTCTCTTGATGTCTTTTGGCCTTTTGGTGACAATGAAACAAACTATTAATTAATTTTTCAAGAGAAAAGACAATTCAGTCCCTCCTTTGCCACTGCAGTGCCAAATTTCTAATGGGGACAATTCTGCTGAGCAATCAGCAAGTGCTTTCATGCTTAATAATGGCAAAGACCTGCTTCTGCGCACTTTAAGTGGCTGAGCTGTTTTAAAAAAAAAAAAAAAAAAAGAATTGTATG
>VUQS01058518.1:31933-45280 GCA_015108495.1 Heterochromis multidens | reverse complement strand
CTGTAGTTCCCTGGAGCCTTAATGAGCTCTCTGTATTAGCTCAGGGTCAGTTGCCATGACCATCAGGATGGTGAGCAGGGTGAGACTATATTTGGAGAAATGATCACTTAGTGCTTTTCAAGGCAATTTTAAAATTCAGCTTTTCCAGCACAGAAGACACTTAAGAAGATACATGTTAGTGATGCGAACCATGCCGTCATGTCATCATTTCTTAATAACTCTTATTTTAATGAGAAGTTAAAACAACAAAAACTTTTATTTGGTTAAATCAGCATGTATACGCAGGAATTTTTTTAAGCTTTTAGAATTTGTGGCCTGTCATTTCCCAAGAATTATAATTCAGCCTCTGAATCTCTATGCAGAGTCATCAGAAGAAGGTACTTTCAGCTGATCCCTGTTTTCCCAAGGGCTCACCACAGCAGATGGATCCACATGTTTTATTTGGCACATTTTACACTGGATGCCCTTCCTGAAACAACCCTCCCATTTATCCAGGTTTGGATCAGCACTAGAAGTACAGTAGCGTGTGACCCCCCTGAGGCTGGGTTTGTGTCTCCTCCTGAAATCAAACCGGGGATCTTTCGTGTGTAAGGCAAATGTGTAACCCACTAATACATGCCACTATGCAGACAGTCATCAAATTAACACAATTTTGGAGCTAAAAGGACACACAGCAAGTACAGTCTGCCAATGCCAATGCCCAAAGTGACAACTATTATGTATTATCTATATAACCCTGCAACAGAGTGTAGTATCTGTGTATTTTCATTGTAACTGAGAACTGAGCATGCTAGTCATAATCTAAACAGATAATAATACTGTGATTTTATTGCAACTTTGGCAAGGCTACCATACTTTAAAAAAAGAACAGCTCTAGTCTGCAAATGTGCTCATCTCTGCACCCTGTGGCACATAGTGATAATCCAAAAAAAAAAGCATATATATGACCCCAACTGGTTGCAGCAGATGGCTGTCCTCTGAGAGCCTTCTGCCAGAGCTTTCTTCTTCTTGAAATTTATCTATGTATTGATCTCGAAAAGGCTCAGAACAAAATGGAAACTGTTGGTCTCTTGTTCATTTATGAATGGAAGTGATTTGTGTTTCCCATCAGTTAGGCCTAACACAGAGGACAGCTGTTTGAATGCTTCTGTGTTCTCCATAGACAACTATCAACCACCAAGTTCTGATTCCTGCATATCTCATCAAGTGTTATTGACATTACTATCATCTGCATAGCTACAGTACCTCCTCTTTCCAATGTCTCCAAGGACTAACATTTTTCCTTCCTCTAAAAAAAAAAACTACCTTTAGTACATGGACATTAAATAAATCAACAAATCCTCAGCCATGTGCCCATTTTCCACATGGTAAAACATTTAAAGATACAAATCTAGATCAATAACTGAATCAGCAGGTTTCAGCTGCATGATTTGTCTCTCTCAGCACTGTTCAATGAATGCAGCAGAGCTTCAGTTGTCATAAGTGAAATTCAAGCCTGAATAGTTTCCTGATTCTTCCTTAATAGATGGAATTTGGGTCTGGGGCAGGATTGATGCTTATTTCCCATCTATTCTAAGTTTATTTCTATTATGACAAATTCACAATGAAAAGAAATCCTTACCAAAATTTAAAAAAAAAAATAGATAAATAAATAACCTCAGCTCATACATCTCTACAATAATGGCTAATTTTTCAGCCTTTTTATTTAACTTAACATTACACATTACCCAAAGTAGAAAAGACTGCTTAAATTGTGAGATTATGCTCTAAAAGTACATCATCAACTTTTGGAAACATTCATGAAACAGGAAACATTCTTCAACTGCTATTCTACTGCAGCAGCTCTACATAACTGCTTTTTGCCAGTGAGATGTTCCAAGTGATGATTTGGTAGCTTCACTTCTCCCGGTACATCCCATTTCCTTCCCTCCATTTGAAATTCTTTTATTAATTATTTAACTATTGTATCTCTTTCTGTTTTTCGCATTTATTATTCTACTATCGAAGCTGAAAATGTGTTTTAGGCATAATGTAGAAGTGTCCCATCGAGCACTTGCGGGAAAAACACAAGCTCTTGTGAACCATGCCAAAAGGTCAAAGGTTATTCAAGGACAGCTGAGGAGCTTTAAAGAACCTGTCACCAAGAAGGAAGTAAGCTTCAACAATTTGCTCAGTAGCAACTAAAGATGAGACAAAAGGGGGATTGTTTTCAAGATATGGCGAGCTTGAGGAGGGGATCCAATCAATCATGGCTCAGAACATTTAGGAAGAATGCCAACTGTCTTTAAGTCCTCTCTGAAGCATACAATAACAGAGGAAAGAAAGACAGAGCTTGTCATTGGTGATGGAAAGCCACAACTTTGGACAGTTGGGTATGTTAATATGACTCATTGATATGTGAACAAGTATTATGAAAATCTTTCTTTCTCCTCTCTCTTAATTTTCTAGGTGACGACCCAATAGCCTTGCACATTTTGAACCATGTGTTTCCCATTTGTCTCTTCAGCACCAAACTCTTGCTTTATTGTAAGGATGAATGACATGTAACAGTCTTACTGGGACACAGATTCTTCACTTGGTGTGCACATATTGGTTTTTTTTTTCATCTTTTATTTCTTAATTGTAAATCGTAAATAATAAAACCATATTTGTTCCCTCACATTGCAGGACAGAGGACATGAATGATAACAACTGTGTGCTACTTCTGCTTGTTTTCCCCACATTTACTCCACAGAGACACCTTTATTCTACTATCTCTGTAATGAACAAATGTATTCAAATATACAAAATATTCCAAAATAAAAACATATTTAATTAAGTGGGATTTAAAAAGTTGAAATGGAGGCCCCATCCTGATAGTCTTATTTCAACTTTTTGCCCTATAATTCCATGAAAGCCTTCTTCAACATCTGGGAAAACTATCTTGTTCGGTTCCTCGAAAATGCCTTCCACAGAAAGGATGAAACACAGATGTAGATTTATGCCTAATGTACTGCAGGTACAAAACTGTTCGGCATCTCAACATTGCCATTTCAGACATGGAATATTAGATAGTGCTAAGGATAATTTTTCAATTTAATAAAGTCTGAGTCTCTCTAGCTTTTGAGAAACATTACACACAATATGTAAGAAGTTATGCAGCTTCAATATATTCTCATTTTTATCATTTCTCCTAAGGCTTACTGTAGGTTAGTTAAAGGAATAGCTCACCTTAAAATGAGCATGAACTCAAGTTCTAAAGAAAACCATGTTGTTAGAAAACCTAGTGAAGTTTGTACACCTGAATGACTCACAGTGGCTTCAGCTCTAGATAGATAGATAGATAGATAGATAGGTACTTTATTGATCCCAGGGGAAATTCCAGTTCTATGATGTTCTTCTACAAGACAACAAAAGGTAAATACAGCATATTCAAAAACAGAACAAAGAAAATCTCCTTCTGAGAAAAGTTCATACTGAAAAACAATCGGAACTTCACTCCCTTACTTTATAGCCAAACAGCTGCATATCAGATATTTCTCTACTTTTAGATTGGTGAAGGAAAGAACAGAAGTTTATATTTCTTTTGCTAACTTGCTTAAAGCAGTTTTAGTAAACTCACCACTTGCCCACTTGAAAGATCTCAAAAAAGGGGCTCCCTACTTAGGCTTGTGTTTCTAAACCCAATACTAACACTATAGGCCACAGCCAAACCAAGTTCATGGAAGAATAACTCTACTGCTACTGTAGGAATTCCACAGTGAGCCTTGAGTGCACATAGCTCATCTCACAGATCATTAGCTGCAGCCTGTTCAGCATTAACCTGATAAAAATGATGGTTAAATGCATTTGAAGGGATGTGGGGTGTTTGTTTAGCATGTGAATACTTCCCTATCACATGGCAGCAATTGATCTAATGTTCTTCCTTCCTCTAATAGCTATGCTGATCATGTAGCACTTGCCTCCCCGTGTCCTGCTGTTAGACGAGCCATCTTCACATCTGTGTCTTGGCATATGATGCTTATATCCACATAAAGAACTATAGACTTCAGGAATTAAAACAGGATAAAGAGGTACACAGGTCATAAAGGAAGCAATACTAGCAAACGACACCAGCATCTCAGTTTCAGTGTTTTATAAAAGGATAAACTGTGTTTTAAGAATCACACATGGCTATGATAATGATACAGTTTCTATGTATGGATCATGAAACTTCTGGCATCCAATCACTAAAAAGCCTTTGAATTCTTCAGCAAGGACAGGTGTTAACTTAAAACTATCCATCTTGTCAGTAGATTTTTGCATTTAGTTTTATGAGGATCTTTCTTATGATCTAATTAAGTAGTTCACCAAAGATGGAGTCCTTTGTGGGAAGGTCTGATGTATTCAGCCAGAAGCATCTGTGGCTTTTCACTCAGTTTTCAAAAGCTGATCACTACCATGTGTCGTCTAATTCCCTTAATTATAAATAATATTTTAAAAGTGTACAGTTGCGTGTGTTTAAAACATGTCTTGGGAGAGTAGTAGTGGTTGCTCAGTCATTAAGCTGTACGGGGAGATAGTTTTCAGTGAACCTTTTCACTAACCACCATTAATCAAAACACGAAGCGCTAGCCAAAGCAACAACCAACCTGTCAGAGGTCATTTAAAAGTTTGCAATGAAGTTCTTTATGAAACAAACATCATGACTTCCACACCTCACAAACTTCAGCACTGTAGTGGCCAGGACCTAAATTATTGTTAAAGAAATCTTTGAGACAAGGCCAAAATAAGCAATACACCCTGCCATCATTACAACCACACAGTTCTCATCATTTAGATGAATTACTGTCTGCTGCACATCTGTAAGCTGGGCCTTTACAATGGTGTCCTGCATCAAAGATTAAAATGTGTTAAGACCATAGCTGCTGACAATGATTTAGCCTGGAACTACAACAGTCCCAAAATGACTCCCTTTTACCTACAGTGTAAGAACTAGGGAACGCATATGTACAATAGGCTTCTGTTGCTAAGGAGTTCAAAAACACAATGCTTAAAACTGATCTGGAGCTCTGCTATGAGCTAAGTGCATGGAAAGACTTAGAGAAGCTAAACTCCCCGTATGGTATGCTAGTTAACTTAAGAGGATTCCTTCCAAACCTGTAAAAGACATCACTGTTTTGTGAGAACAACAGGAGCTACTAAGACATTTTATACCTCCATTCTGGGCCTTCACCTAACATTTTTATCAAATTAAATCTAGGACTAGATTTATTTATTTTTCCACAGCCATGTTTTTATTGTAGCCACATATTGATATATTGGCATGACTACATCTTTGAGCTTAATTACTTACAGAAATCTGAAAGAGACTATGGTTTCTTTCTATTCTAAAGGACAGATTGCTTCACTGACACTCTTGTTAAGGTTCAGAGCAGGAACAGACATACCAGTAAAAATTCATCCGGAACAGATTTTTCCTTCTGTCCACAGTCATATGCAGGAATGTGTGATATTACTGCCAAAGACATGTGAAAGCAGTGGAAGACAGGGGATTAAACACTGGCAGAGGCTCTATAAAGGACATACTCCATACCAAGTGAAGACATTACCAGATCATTTTTCCTGAGTGTTTTCCAAGATGCAAATATTTTTTAGCTATATTCAAAACACAATGGATGACAGTTAACAATTTACAGTATGTTCTTTGAACCAGTCCTAAATGGCTTATTCAGGAAACATTAATTTTCTTTCATGAAAAATGGAAACAATAAAGCATACAGTACAAGACTTTGCATTAACACCTCCACAAAGTCCTCCAAGAGTAAAACATGCAATGAGTCTAGCATATGAATGAATGAATGAATGAATAAACAGAAGTGTTTTTTCATGTCTGTATATTTGCAGGACCCAACTAGAGCTCAACCGATATATCAGTCGATATTAGCTATTTGCTGATATATCAGTATCAGCATTTACAATGGCTGATAAATAAAAATTTTAAAAGTAAAGAAGAGATGGTAGAAACACCCTTCAACCATTATGTGTTGATGTTGCATTTGTCCGTAACAGGGCTCTCTGCAACATCCTTGTTTTGAAACGTTACAAACACAACAACAAGAGGCCTGTACTACGAAGCTGGATTTCATCTTATCCAGGTAACTTCAGGGTTAACCCTGGGTTTTCAGTACTACAAAGGTGGTTCACTTCTTAGCGGGGTACTTATGCTGCGAACATAACCTGCCCTGGAGCAGGTTATGTTCCAGATTAGAGATCAACAGATATGAAATCACCACCTACTGACCAATGAATTCTCCGGAAAATAGTTCTCCATTCCTGGAAGATCCTTCAGAACTGTGCGTGGAGAGTGGGAGGGTCTGAAGTTTTTTAATAGCATCTAAAGTCTGTGTTTCCTTGATGAGCATCAGTATTGAATATCGACTCTTATTCGCAACTTTCCGGTTGGTCGCAAACAATTTTATTGTTGTGTATTGTTATTCTATAAGAGTTAATATATAATCCTAAAACAGACCACTCATTTGTATTTGCTGACCTTATTTCAAATTGGCACATGAATTCTATTTTTGTATTCACTGTTATGACCCTCCCACACTCAAGAAAGCCATGGCCTGCTGTTATTGTTTGGCTGGCATGGGAGGATCATCAGCTCTGACAGCAACCTGTTGGTGATGTTTGTGTCTTGGTTAGGTTATGTTTAATAAATCATTTTGTATTTAAGTAAACTTCTTGTGTGGACTCCCTCCTTGTCACCTACTTTGAGCCAGTTTGTGACATCACTCTTTACTCTCAGACTGTTAAACACCACTGAGGCTGCAGCCAAAAGAATAAAAACTAGTCAGTTAGTTAGTTAGTTAGTTTGAAGTGTCTCCTGATTCTCCAGGAGACACTTCACTATTGAAATACTGTTCAATAATAGAAATGCACAAACACAGCCAACAAAATCCAAGACATAAAAAAAAAATCCAAACAAAGCTGCATCCATTTATGCCAAACATTTCTAACAGTTTATCATTTATTTTACAGTTAAACGCATATAATAAACAGAGTCTCTACTTCCTGTACCAAAAATAAATACACAACAGAAGAGACCTGGTGGTAACTGAGTCACCATCTCCCACTGTTTTATTTACTGCAGCCATCAACAACTCTGCAGAAAAAGCAAGTCACTCTAGAGCTATAGCTGTTTCCTCTTTACTGTAGCTCAACCATAACATTTAATACAGTCATAGATATCTTCAGTTATATTGAAGCCATTTCATGTGTCAATCAATGAAGAGAACTTTCAAGGAGGACCTGCTGTAATCCAATATTTTATCCAACAGAATCACACCAACACCAAAGGCTGCAGACATGTTCCTGCAACTCCATCTCCATCATCCATCCCATTCTATGTCATACAATCAAGCGCAACCTAATTCACACCTTTGTAAGCATATGTACACAAGTGTTCAGACACTGACATAGATAAAGACTGGTGTGTTAAATTTAACAGGAAAGAAAACCAATCCTGTCCAGACATGAGCTCAGTGACTGGGGTGAGAAGTGATCCCATAGGAGACAGCACAAGGTCCCAGGGATCAAACACTCAAGATCATATGAAGAAAGAAGATTCCATGAGAGAAAGTGTGATTTACACTGCCACTGCAATAACTACAAGGCCTTCTACAGAGTCCCCCAGATTTATATTTTGGAAATAAAACTGTTCATTCCACTTCTGTTGCTACATATACTTAATGTCCTATTTGACACACTGTCTGGTTACTTTGTTTATGTTAGGAAAATCTTTGTTTTTCCATACATTCTCATCAAACTTCGTTTGAATGTTGCTGCTAATAATATCAAACTTAAATAAATCAATCTTTTGCAAGAAAGTCTTAATTTCTACTGATGTTGGTAGCTGTCTGATTACAAACATCCACTACAACAAGATCCAGTCTTAGGCACTGTTCATAACCATTATTCCAAAAGTGCACTAAAAACAGCCAGGCTTCTTTAGTGAGGACCAGATGGTTTCTGTCCTCACACAGTTATGTGCCCATGGTCTCTTAATTTTATACAGACCCATGCACCAACTTAACCAAAGCAAAGCCAAATCCAAGGCTTAACAGAGTGAGACAGAGTGGCATTCACAAGCAGGGATAAATACAACTATTACAGAACAGGTTCCAGAGTCTCAGCACATGCTTTAGGCAATATGCAGGCTGTTTATCACCTCCCAGTGTCAACACCATGGCCTTGGTGTCAGTGGCTGACATACATTTCCATGGATGATGCCTACTGTCTCACATCAGAAATGAGAAGCAGGTGGTCAGCTGGCCCACACAACACACAGTGGGTTCTACCACCACAACTTGGCAAGAGCACCAAAGAAAGTAACAGTTCAAGAAAATCAGTCAATGATGAGTATGGAAAAGAGGCGAGGGGGAGCAGTGCCTCAATTGTAGCTTGAACTAATACCAGAGGCAGAATGTTCTGCTTATCTCAGTGTACATTCTCCTTCTTCTGAAATCTAAATCTACTGTGGTAAAAAGGCAAGGCTGATATATCATTTATCCTTACAACGCCTCTTTTTTTTATACCTGAAGAAGTATTGACAGTATTAACAGTAACAGGAAGTTATCTGCTATGTGCAATCCAAGAAACCTATTTTTGCAATAAAAAAAACTAATTTCATTGTCATTTAATAATGTGTCATTTCCACCCTAAAAGAAAAATATGTTCTGTTATATTATTACCTTTTTAGGTTGAAATAGCATAATTCCTCTATTTATTTGCCTGGGAGTCTAACATTTACTCACATTCACTATTTCTTTTTATGATGTCATTATGTGCCAACTCTTCCAGTTAGTCTCTAAGAGCCAGATTTACTAAATAGGGCAAAATAGCGTGTGAGCGCAATCTCCAAATAGCGCTCATAGGTGTGGTTAGTTTTACGGGTGATTGACAAAAGTTGCACTGTTTTCTAAACACAGGTGCAGTCAATTCATTTTAACATCAAGCACAAAAAATAAGATGTGTTTTTTTCTGTGTTAAATAGCACAATCAGCAGTAAACTGTGTGTCACAAATGTGAGTAATTCAGTTTGTGTGCTTGATTTAAATATTCTCCTCCCTATATTTTGTGCTGTGAGAAAGGAACTTCCAGAAATACATATGCAACAGGGTCAGTCGCTAAAATCTCTGACTCTCTCTTTTATGCCAAAACCTAGTTTGCGCTGGTGCAACTCGTTAGTAAATCTTAATGCTGAGCAGGCAATATACAGTGGGTTTTAGGAAATTTTACCATTATGTCTCACAAAAAAAAAAAAAAAACAGCTCCCTGCTGTGAGGCTGCACAAAAGCTGATGAGAGCAGATGTGTAAGTCCGCCAAAGCAGTAAAGTTACCAAAAGGTGGATTGTACTTGCTGTCATGCAACAACCAACAGTTTTGCACGTCTGTTTAGTCATTGACAGTGTCCAATGACATGTGAAGCCCTGATTTAACTAACAAGCACTACTGACTTAAAAAAATAACACACACAGTAATTCTGAGTGAAAAGAAAGCAAAGAAACTGAACCAATTCTCTTGAGTAAATTTGAAAAGATGATTCATCTATGTGATAAAACAGCAGTTCTCATGCAGGTTGTCAGCCACCAGTGCAGGTGCAGAACATAATATAGATACTGAAAGACAAACTGACAAACACCAGAAACATTACATGCAGCAGGATTAAAAGCACATGGCAAAGGATTCAGACACGAGAGAAAGACTATAAGTCTGCTGAAGTCTTGCGAAACATTTTCACGACCAAAGAGCACGACAGCTACCTTTAACTTATGACTCCAAGGTAAATCGACAGAGGTCAGCATTCCTTCTTCTTTACTCTTTCTGTTTGTTCTAAATCATACACGAATCACATACAGGAAAGAAATAAGTCTGTCATTTTGGAATGTGAAATCTCACAATCCAAGCCTAATAAAGAAGACAGGTTTATAATGATAACAATTTGCTTAAACCCACACAAATCAGAGTGACTAGTGCATGTCTTTGCTGCTGCATCAAGCAGAGGTTCTGTGAAGGAACCTGGCTGAACACAGAAGCTTGGCTGACTCTCTGTGTGCATAATGCTTCTGGCAGAAGAGTGTGGATAAATCTGCCTCAAGAGATGAAGAAGGAAAACTGTTTGAGAAAAAGAGAAGAACAAGATGTGCGTTTCCAAAGAGGATGTGAAAGAGAGAGGATGAAAGTCCTGATTATAATATCTGTGTTTCCAATCTGTCACGTGTGAAAACCAAAGAGCCCGTGTGAAAACAAATGCAAGAGCTACCTCTAACAAACAACAACAGGCCCGTGTGAAAACCTCTTGGCAAGAGGAAGGACTGTGTTACACCTCTGGCAGACCCCTTCTCCTGGGAAATCTAACAGGGTGTGTGTGTGCGTGTGTGTGTGTGTGTGTGCTTGCGTGTTTGTGTGTTTGCGGGCATGTTGGGGGGGGGGGACTAAATATCCTCCGCTTACCATTCTCTCTTTGCAGGACTCTTGCAAAACAGCAGCAAACACACAACTACTAGAGTGACTTAGACTGCAAACAGCAGAAAGAACAGACAATGATGGTAACAAGACGATGGTCAGAGACAAGAAGAACAATAAGGGTTTAAACCTGCTTTACTTCAGATGTTTGCCATTTATATGTGGCAGATGCCAGGTTGCTCACTTGCAGTCATAAGTCAGAGACTTTTGAGGTTTTGAGTCCATTTTGCTTCTGGTAGAAGTCCTCAAAAATATTATCACCAAATGATTCATCTTTGTAAGTTAGTATGTTTTTTCAAAGTAAAAAAAACTCCTTAGATGCATTTTAAAGGAATCCAAATTTCAGCAAACACACCTATTCACTGTCAGGCAGGCTACAGTTAAGAGCACACATGCTGCCTTCATATCTGTGCAGTAATTAAAAGGTTACAGCAAGTATCTGGTTTGGGAAGGGGTTGGAAGGTTGGTCTCTGTCAAATGTTCACTGTCCATTCTCTGAGCAGTGATCAGGCAAACAGCTGCTCCCTCCAAAGAAAGAGACCTTGTATGGGAAACCTGTTTCACACATAAGTATATGCTAACCATCAGCTGGCTGCCTCATGTTTACCATGCAAGCAGCACAATGATATCAGAGTGACATGAACCTTCACATCAGCTTCTCCACTGGAAAACCAATATGCAGATTTCCCTATTTGCAAAATATCAAACCATAAAGAATACTCAACAAATAAATCAATTAATCCAGTGTATTAAAGAAATGTTGAACCAGAGTGAAAGATTGCTACATGTAACTACATTTCTACTTCTCTAGGTTCTTTGCTTTACTTTTTTGTCATATAGAACTAACTAACATTAAGATACTCTCATTAATGAGCAGTTTTTATAGACAGGAGGCTCAGCTGGGTTAGCCACAGCACGCCAGGCTCTTTGCCTTCAAAGAAAAACCATTCCTCCAAAAAAAACACTTCTTCCACCTTTAACTAACCAGACCCCCCACAGTGCAGCCCCATCCAATCACAGCTACACTACAGGCTCATTCTGCTTTTGCAGAGTGAAAGCATAAGGTCTGAACTGGACCTATTAAAGCTTCGACAGAGTGTTATTCTCTGAATATTTATGTGAGTTTGCTGACTCCCAAAGATGTACTTGGCTATTTTGAATTACTTACTTACTTGAAATTACTTACTTACTTTTATTATTTTTTTATTTTTAAGTCATGGCAAATGCTTTAGTGTTCATCATTTGGGAAGTTGAATACTCACCATATTGGCATCGCGTGCCTTTGAAGCCCGGTGGACACTGACATATTTGGTCTCCAGTCTCAGCACATCTCCCTCCATTGAAGCACATATTGACACTGCATACTCCTGCAGGTATCACATAGCACAGCGCTGCTGATATATTAATGTTTGTGTGCACTTCTGCACATACAGGCATATCTGTGTGAGTGTATATTTGTCTAAACCAGGGGTGGACAATTAATTTTCCCAAGGGACCACATGAGAAACTGAGACTGTTGAGTTCAGCTTATTGAAGCGGCACTCCACAACAATCCCAGTTTCTCATGTGGCCCCTTGGGAAAATTAATTGCCCACCCCTGGTTTAGACAATAGACTGAGTTTCCAGGTTTAGTTATTATTTTAGGTGCAGCTTCACAGCAATATCAAAAGCTGCCCCATCTGATACAGATGTAAGTGAAATGCAGTTACTCACTGTGCAGACAACCCCTCTCTTCACCCTTCTGAATCCAGCCAGGACAGCACCTATAGACTGTGTGCAAATCCACTCTGTACACTTGCCTGTAAACTGTGTAGTATGCTGTCCTGAGAAAGGGAGATTCTGTTACAATTTCATTATTTTCAGGTTGTTACATTATAAAGTATCACGGGCACACTTTTGAAAGCAATGTAGAGTGTATAAATGATTTTCAGCACATCATTAAATAAAAGAATGCACTTTTTATAGATGCAAAAGTCTATTGGCTTAATATCAGTAGTATTACTAATCAGTTTTGTCACTGTTTCTCTTTTACAGGAGAATAAAAATGTACAATTATCAGCCCCATATCAGGTGAACAGAAGCCATCATCTCTGGAGGTTATCTCTGGCAAACAGAAATGCACTTAGTTAGAATTGTAACCTTATGGTTATGAGCTTAGGTTCAATTCAATTCAATTTCAATTCAATTTTATTTATATAGCAACAAATAACAACACAAGTCACCTCAAGGTGCTTTGTGGTGATTTAGGTAACATATACCTGAAACACTCTTCTCCATCAGGTCTCACTTCAGTTGTGCTTGTTAATAAAATGTCTCAGTGAATTTATAATATTTGAAAGCATTTTAAAAGTCTGCACTTACCTCCTCTCAACGCCCATACACCATTTGTGGCTTGTGCATCCCTGCTTCCACACCTTCACCATGCGGGTAAAAGCCTGGACGCAAGGTTGACGGCTCCCTATCATGGACATCTCCTGGTCAGCACAAACATTTGGCCTAGGCATTCAAAACACACAAACATGACTTAAAAATGGCAATAATATGAAGAAAAAAATCTACTTTTATGATGACTTTGAATACATACTGCCTTGTTTATATTTTTATCTGTTGAGGGGGATAGTTGGCTAGGTTGAGGGGTAGACTACAGTGATTTTAACTGTGGTGTAAGCCTGCTGCAGAGCTAATACCATACTGTATTTAGTAGCATACATGCAATACTCCTGTTCAGTTGCTTGAATATCAATATGATGCAGTTTCCTGCTTGTTCCAGAAAAAAAAAAAGTCATAGATTTGGACACCTACTGTCTTCAGCACCCAGTAAACAACTAGTAACATTTAATTTGTTACCATGTCCATCT
>VUQS01058518.1:18323-29308 GCA_015108495.1 Heterochromis multidens | reverse complement strand
GGCTGAGATAGCCGAAATAAACCGTATCCAGTATGAGCTGGAGTACACCGAGGGGATCAGCCAAAGGATGCGCATCCCGGAGATGCTCAAAGTGGCGCCAACAGCCCATGAGGACCCTAACGTGGGATCGCAGGAGGTCCCGCACAGTGTTATAATGCAAGTCCCAGAGAGAATTGTGGTTGCTGGTTAGTATACTGTAAAACACTGTGTAAATGTAGGGTCTGTGTTTTCTGTGTTGCGAAGTCCTTTATGTCACACAAACCCTACACATCATTAGTGACTCACCATTATATGAGTTTGTCACAGCCCTCTACAGATAATAGAGATCCCTCTATCAGTGCCAATGGACTTTGTCCATCATACTCCTAGATGCTATTTCACTGCCAGGATCACGTCAGATATTTCACTTTTAAAGTAACAACTACAGACCATCTTGCGATGTGATCACACTAGCCGCAACATCTTTGATTTCTCAAGACATACCCAGCTCTAAATATATTCTGTGTTTATACAACAGTTAATGCAGCCATATATGGGGAGTTACAAATGAAAAAGAATGTGGGACAACTACTACACCAGGTGTCTCTAGGAACCCACTTTGCCATGGTGAAACACATGCACATGAGCGCTTTAGATACAGTATGACATCAGCACCACTGTACTCTGAAACCCACTGGCTCGCACCACACCTGAACAGTTTGCCACTGCATTGAGCAAAGCACAGTTCAAGTGCACCATTTGGGAAGCACTCGCATGTGCTGTGGTCAAAGTTCAGCATTATTGAACTTTGAACACAGCACAGTGACGTACATTCACACAACCAAAACAAAGCTTGACATTGAAATGATAGGAAGTAGGTGCAAAAAAAAAAAATGTAAAAATGAGCACAAAGGCCAGTGCAACACAAATTTTGAGCCATTTGCTCAATCTAGCAGTCACTTACTGCTTCCTATGTGAAGGCGCCGACACGCATACAGACTCACAGAGCATGTTTGTTCACTATAGGTGTAAGCACCAAGTCATTATACATTCAGTTTTGTATTAAAAGCACAGCACACTGTTAATAAATGATGTATTAGAAATGATGAATTAGAAAATGCATCAGTCTCTCAGTACATTTCATTTGTCAGGAGGCAGTGATGACCCCCAGTTCCCCAGACCCAGAGACTTGGACCTCATCCAGTCGACACCACTAGAAACACTATCACTTAAAACTCCACCCAGAGTCCTCACCCTCAATGAGCGACCCCTGGACTTCCTGGAAGACGATCAGCGGGCGGCTCCAGACAGTGAGGAGGTGGTAAGTGATAAATCAGTAAATTATTTATTACTCAGGACACTGTATACAATTCACCCACTGATTAAGATAATGTCCTTAGTGTACCCCATAACCTGAAAATCAGTTGTCAATGCTATTCCTTGTAGTTGCGGCCCGTGGGGCGTTTACGGCGGGAACGTTCGGCAAGCGAGAATGCAGCTGTCCGTCACAGCAATCAGCTGATGCGCAACGATTCTGCGTGAGTATTGGTCCATTAGCTGGGTACCAGCTACATCTTATGGCCTTTGTGCATGTAAAAGCATGCAGCATCTTTCTTTTGGTTTTATGCTCGCATTGTAAGCCACTGTGTCGGGACCTTTTGCTGCTGTCAGTGTTAACAATATTATTTTAGTGGTAGATTATTTGTGGTAGACTATGCAGAAGGACACAGCAGTAGTTGGAGAACCACTGAAAGAAACTGGTCAAGCAGACTGTTTTTAATACAAAGCAATTCAAATTTGAAGTTTACCTGGATTAACTTTTATTTTGGGAATAGAAATGATAAAAACTAGAAAATATTGGGGCTTGGTATTTGAGAATATTATTATATGATTCTAAGACAAAAAAAAAAAAAAAACCTTTTCATGTTCTGATCACTTTCTGCAACACAGCATACTGGTGCTGCTAACAGGGTCCCTTGTCTGGCTTGAATGTTGAACAAGTGAATAGTCAATTAATCAAACATAAAGTCAGCTCCTTTTGCATTTCTGTTTCTTGCTGCATGTGTTACAACACAGTGTGGTTGGCAGGTTCAGTCTTTGGCTGCTGCTTTTTGCCTATTTACTTTCACTCTGTCGCAAATTTTGCACAGTCAGTGGAGGACAGTTTCCTTTCCTTATTTCTATCCCTTTCCTTCCTCCTTCTCTTCTACCCTCTCTTGTCTTGTTCTTCCCTTTCCTTCTAAATTTGCTGCTCTTAATGGTGGGCACTGAGCAGTGCGACCCCATCCCCCCCAGCCATTGCTCACCCATGCCCCCCTCTCACCGAGGCTGAAGAACACAACCTCTACAGCGCTAGTGGTGTCTTATCTTTCATCCAGTCCACTACACGTCGGGCCTACCAGCACGTCCTGGAGGTCTTGGATGAGAACCCTCGCAGGTGACATCCCAATCATCTGGTCATTTTTTTTGCTTAAATTTTTTTGGAGAAAAAAAAAAACCCACTGTGGCCTAATAAACATTGGTCAAAAAAGGCAGTAAAGACAGCATCAGCTATTTTCATGATAGATTGCATTAAATGTGCTTTTATTTCTGCTCATAAGCACCATTTGTTTTGGAAAGGGGAGAGGGTCATGTGGTGCAGGCTGTGTAGTCTCAAGCATGTTGTGACCATTTTCTAACCTCTAACAATATTAATAAAACATGTATTAATCCAAGAAAATGTAGAAAAGCTTTAAGTACCCTGCTTATTTGAAGAAAAAAAACTGCAGGCCTGAACTGCCACTAACTTCCACAGGTGAAAACGGTGGTTAAATCAAGTTGTTTGAGTTGCATTTGAAATTCTCAAACACCAGAAGGTGTTCACTTAATAAGAAAGGGAATGATTCCCTTTAAGGAATTTGTTTTATCATCATTTGAAATATCAGAGATGCAGTGATAGTGTATTAAAGAGTTCCACAGAAAGTGAACTAGTGCTGACAACATGTTACTCCAAGGTTAGAAGCTGTGCAGAGCATATGGAGCACTCATTACTGAACTTTCCAAGGGGTTTTGCAAGTGTTTGACCTTTTTGAAAATGGTGTTTTCAGAGCATTTATCCACATTCTTAGCCTCCTTTGAAAACTAAAGTTGTGATATATTTTAAGACAGTGAAAACAAATCATTTAAGAGCACTTGAGTTAAATAAGATTTTTTTAAAAAGGAATAGAAAGAATAGAAAACAGAGAAAGTGTAGGTGCATTAAAGACATCCAGATTGTGTGCATGGATGCAACATTGTTGGTTTCTCTATCTCTCTTTCGCCTTTTCCTACCTCTGTCTTTCCCCACCCCTTAGCAAACCATCACTGCGAGGGGGGTCGGCTTCGAGCTCCAACCCCCTGCATGATTCCAGGTAACTTCACCTGGCACTTCATTCTGTTCCTCTTTCCTTTTCCTCACCCCTTCCTACCTTGAGTTCTCATTACATGTCAAAAACAAAGTCAGTAAAAATATCTATAAAAATGATACTGCTATTGTTAAATTGTTCAGCGTATCTTAACGTACCATCTAAATTACACACTCTTATGTGACTTGGTCATTTTATGTGATTCTCAAACTAGCTGTTTTATTTTCAAGGCTTGCACTGTCAACATATGAAGCCTCTCTGGACGGGACAGGTGATGACATGACTGTGGTTGATGCAACAACACTTCGACGTCAGGTTGGTTCTTAATATGTATATAATGATTCCATCTTGTGTGGTGCAAGAGCCAGACTGAGAAAGCAAATTTCTGATTTGTCGATAGCTCATCAAGTTGAACCGGAGACTCCAACATTTGGAAGAAGAGAACAAGGAGCGAACAAAGCGAGAGATGATCCTTTACTCTGTCACTGTTGCTTTCTGGCTCATCAACACTTGGGTGTGGTTGCGACGTTAGAGCCGGCCTGTATTTCCGCCATCCACATGACAGGAGAACGTATTATTCTTTATTCTATGAGTTAGCTACTCACTGCACTTAACCCCTGTGTGAGGAGATGTTAGCATGTGCAAGGCCTGCTGCACGTAGGCTCAACATTTTGATTCTGTTTATTTAAAACATGTACAGTTTTATTTTTGTACTCTTATTTCATTCTGTCTATTCCATTTTCTCGTGTTTTGTTTTTATTCTGATATCTTGCTGCCCGATGCTAAGTTTTTGTAAATATTTGTTCATGTCAATCGGACCTCATCAAGAGACACAGTATGTAGTTCACCAAAAAAAAACAGAAACAAAGGAGCTGTAATGTGGGGACATGCAGCTCCATGGTGGTAATGTGCTGAATACTTATTGCAGAGAGAGTAATATGTGACTTGGCTGGGAAATCTAATAAAGTTTAGTAAAACCATACCCGTGATGGTCTTGCGTTTTTATTGACGCGTTAAGAGTTTATGCCTCCGTGAAAAATAGCCTAAAATTTACAGTTGTATTAATTTGGGTTTAATTTACTCAAACACAATAGATACTTTTGTTTTCGAAATGGTCAGAAATAACTGAAAATTTTACACATTTGGGTCAAAAAATGTGTCATTGTCTTACTGCAGTGTGTATTAAGCCCCAAAGGACCACCGCTGGCCTGGGAAAAACCCTGATTGAGATGAAATATCACAAAATGTTGCTATAATGTGAAAAGGAACCTATCCTACCAAAAAATTTATGAAGCCTCGTGTTTTTTTTTTTCTCCAGTTTTTATTCACATTGGTAACACTTTTTATTCATACTATCTGCAAAATGTTAATGTTGAAGTGTTGGTAAGTGTATACTTCCATAGGTTAAACTGTCCTTTGTCTTTAAGTCTAAACAGAATACTGACCAAATCAGTTCTGGATTTCTTCTTTTCAGTATTATAGCTGACAAGCACACAGACACAACAGCTGTCGCAGATATGCTACACATTGAATTACAGTTTACTATTTTGAACAGCTGAATATTTGTTTTTTAATTAATCTTTCTAGTTTAATTGAAGCTGCCACTAAGCTCCTCGATCAGGCAGCGTCGTGGAGAGGAGGTTTGCTTTGTTTTGGAGTTTGGCTGGCCGGAAAGGCCACCCTCATCCTCTGGATACACCAGCGATGTAGAATTGTCAGAGACAGCCGTTGATTTGTTGCAGCCACTTAAGAACAAAGCGGTTTTATCTGGATCAAAGGTGGAGATACTGTCACTCTGAAGCCCAGCTGGTTTTTCCTCATCGCTGTCACCTGATATGACTTCTATTTTTGGTTTAAATGCCTGCTTATAAGAAAATGCCGCGTTAAAGTCTTCTGTGTCCACATCTTCCAAATCAGGAAGGTCATCAATATGCATTGAGCGACTTGGTGGAAGGTGAATGGTTTCCAGCTGCTCTGGATCTTCCAGCTCTGTAATCTGTGGTCCAGGACTGTGTACCGGTACATCGACATCTGCTTCAGGAAGAGGAGGCTGTTTGTTTTTACTCTGCTCTCTCTCTGCTTCATTTCTCGTGAATTGGTTTCCACATGACTGGTTTTCTTGTTTATCTTCTTTCTCTGTCTCTAACATGTGCCCTACAGTGCTCCCTTGCCTTTCTGCTGGGGTCTCTGGATCTTCCCTTTCTTTCTCTTCTCTCACAGTGTGCTTTATCTGTGATTGGTCCCGGGCATCTTCGTCTAACTGCTCTCTCTGCAGCAGTTGACCTGGCTGCTCTGTCTCCAGATGTTCACTTGTTGGCTGATTTTCATTAAGTCCCTGTTTTGACTGTTTCTCTAAGAACTCTTCATGGGCATCCAGGCTGTCCTGCACAAAAGCTTGTATGTTCTCTCCTTGTGAAGAAGTTAAAATCTCGGTGTTGTTTTCCTCACTAGTAGTTTCTGGAGTAGGGGAAGCATCAGTTTCCCCTGAAATGAAACAATTATACTGGGTAAAGATCCATCCACATTTATTCCTAGTATACACACGAGGGTAGTAAAAATTGAAAACTGATTACCTTTCTCCTGTAACTCTCGAAGCCGACGTCTTTCCTGGGCCTTCTTCCGAATCATTGCCATTCCATCCAAGCTTTCCTGAATTTTCCTCCTCTCTCGTGTATCCCACTGCTCCCTCTCCTGGCGCTCCCCTTCCAGCCCTCCCACTGCCCATGCCTCAGCACACGCCCTGTCTTTGGAGAACACGGGGCGATCGTCAAGGAACGTGAGCTGCTTGAGGCGTACAATCATGGTCTTTCTGTAGTTTGGGAGTTTTTTCACCACCTCATTTCCTATTAGATTCAGCACACGCAGTTCTGGCATGGCCTCAAGCACAGGGAGGATCTCTGGGTCGTGTAACAGGTTGTGAGACAGGTCTAACACACTGATGGACAGACACTGACTCAAATGCTCTAGGTCACCAACGGTTTCCAGCTTGTTATGGGCAATCTGAAGAGTACTCAGGTCGGGAAGGCAGGAGATGTTCTCTATGATGTGTATGTAGTTGTTAGATACATTCAGGGTGCAGAGTTTCTTCAGAGGCTCGAGGTTTTCCAGCTTGTATATGAGGTTTTGCTGAAGGAACAAGCAACGCAGATCAGTCTGGGCATCCAGGTTCTCAATGCGTTGGAGCCCATTGCTTTCCAGCCAGAGACATTTCAGACCTGTGTACTCCTCTAAGTTCTCAATGGTGGAGAAACCTTTGAAATGCAGATACAGTGTGTCATTGAGGCAAGGTGTCATGTACAGTTTGTTCTGCTTACAGTGGTCTCTCAGGAATTTCTTGGTCATTCGTGGCCCTGCGTGTTCTTCATTTTTCTCCAGAGGTGAACTTTGCAGCTCTTTTCTTCCAAGGTCTTCTTGAGCTCCACTGCTTTCAGAACTTCCTCGGGCATCTCCACCTTCGATTTCAGTTGCTGTCAACACTTTATCTCCCATGCTTTCTTGATTTTGAGGAGTGGATAGCGTCAAAAAATTATATCAAATTAGCAAGAGGAAGAAGCTGAAATATATCATACTTCTTTACAAAGTGTTTAATAGCAGTTTCTTAGTTGTCTAGTCGGATAAATATCACCCAGCAGACTGCCCTGTTCGCTGATGTTGGTTACAGTTTACGCTCGTTTCTATGGTAACCATTCGTCCTTTTTAGTACGGCCTACCGGATATGGTTTGTTGTTGCCTGTCGGAGACTTTTAACCGTTACTCCCTGCTGTTTAGGGAACCAACATGGCGTCAGGGTACTTATTAAATCGTGGCATGCTAACATTAGGAATTCATTGCCAGCGTGTCTGCAGAAATATTTCATTGTCACAGGTTAGAGGGAAAAAGCGATGGATGAAAGCGTACACGTTCCTCATGGCTAAGAAGTTGAAGCTGGAAGGACCTCCGCCTCTGAAGCCACGGTAACGCCAAAAATCACCGGAGAGCATCTCAAGGCCATTCGTGTGTTTGATATTTCGTTAGGTTTTTATTTGTCGTAGTCGGCTGAGAAGGATGTATGTGGGAAACATTTCAGTGGACTTTTATAAGTGTTTCATTCAGACTTGTTAGAACTGTGTGTGTCATCAGTGGTTTAAACGTTTTTTCCAAATTCTAATTCTATCATTAAATATAGATATTAGGATTTTGTATTTGTAACAACATTTAATCCGTAAGGTTTGTCCGTGACCTTTAAAGACTTTTTCTCTGTATGATTTTAGTGAGGTATCACGCACTGTACACTCCTGCTTATCAGTCACATTTACCCTTCTTTCAGGTCCCAGCAGCCTCACTGGGATTACCATGCAGAGGTTCAAGCTTTCAGCCATCGCCTGCATGAGAACTTCTCTCTTGAGCTCCTGAAAACAGCCTTCATCAATCCCTGTTACCTGCAAGTGGAGCGAGAGAAGAGAAAGGGGTTGGGTGTGGACTCTGAGACCGCCGCTCTTGCTCTAAAAGATAATGTTCAGCTGAGTAAAAAGGGGTCGGCTTTCACCGAAAGCTTCCTGACCGACTGGTGCAGGGCAAGCTTCCCGAGCCTGCCGGCCAACGGGGTGGAGAGTATTGTAGGGCACCTCACCAGTCCAGCAGTCGTTACTTACGTAGCCAGAAATCTGGGCATTGAAGACCTAACAATGAGTGCAGAAGTCCCCGTTCCAGATGATGTGCTCCATTCTACTTTTATGTCAGTGATTGGAGCTCTGCAGGAAAGCAGTGGAGCTGAGCGAGCTGGATTATTTCTCAGGGTATGTGGCTTGCTGCACAAAATCCTAATAAGTCTTTTAAAGAAAACATAATTTGCCCACTCTGTTCAGTTGCCTCTGTTGTTTGTACAGTGGTGGGACATTTTGTTCTTTTAATCCTACCTCCACCTTCTTCCTAGGATTTTCTGGTGACTCAGCTGATAGGAAGGAACCTCTTTGATATGTGGACTGTGGTCAACCCCATGGGACTACTGGTGGAAGAGCTTACTAAGAGGAAAATTCCTCTGCCAGAGCCTCGTCTCATCCGGTCTGCCGGAGCCAGTACAGTCTTACCGCTGTACTTTGTTGGCTTGTACAGGTATGTGTGCTGTTGTGTATGTTGTTACCTTTCTGGGGTTTAAAATGGATGTAATGGATTAAAATGGATGCTATGAAGAATTTACATTTTATTTATATATTTATTTTGTCTGCTCACCTCTGTGTTAATTCAGTGACAAGAAGCTACTGGCTCACGGTCCAGGAGAAACACTTGCAGCAGCAGAGGAAGAAGCAGCTCGCGTGGCCCTCCGGAAACTTTATGGCTACACTGAGAACCGCAGATCCTTTGACTTCTCTCCACAACAGCAGCATCAGCAGCCTTTAATCCAATCAGTCGGCAGCAATTAATTAACATCTCTAACACTGCAGCAAAAAACATTTAAAGGGGGCAAGGATGGACAGGAATCTCATTTGCAGACTTAAGGCGTCCCCAGATTGCAAGCGTGTGCTAAACTTGACAGGATTAGTTCTTGTTAGGTATTTAAATGTCAGGTCCCTCAGACAAAGCAGAGCAATATAAGCCTTAATGTTCTAAGAAAAAGTGTTGTAAGGTCGGGCTCAGACAGAATAATAATTTTTCAGAAAATCTGATGACATCTTCAATAGTGAAGTACACTGGTCAGCTTACCCTGAAGTCCATTGCACAAAATACTCTTGTAAATAATACAAATACCATTTGGTTTACTTTGTATTATGTAATAATATGTTATTCAACTGTAATTAAAAAAAAAAAAAATGTGTGTAAAATACGTGTCCATCATGACTTGTTTTTCACATGCTCCTCTGAGAAACTCTTCAAATTAGACTTCTAAGAATTTCATTGACATTCTTTAAATATCTAATGTTTATTTTCTTTCATATATTTACATAGAAAACAAATAATTGTGATTGTGCACGTTCTCTCCCTTGCTTGAGTTAATATTGTATTCACCCTTCCACAGTAATAAAATGTATATCACAAAGAGTCTATAGGAATTTTCCGGCTCTTTCATCAGTTGAGGTATTTTATGCATGTTTTCATAAAATAATGCCGCATTATATTAAAAACCGGACTCAAATGAACATTGGGTCTGGCCTATAGTGACAATGTTGTAGTAGCAATACCGCATAGTGGCGCTGGTGCGTTAAAGAAAGAATAGTGGCGCTCTTTGCACCAAAGAGCTGTACCGTTAGAAACAAGATGATACTCTTGTGATCCCTGAAATGCTTCAGACGAGTCACCCCGTGCGCTCTCTATCTCTGTATACACCTGCAGATAAGCTACCATGCATGGTGGGTAACTGCGAGAATAAAATTTAAAAAAAAAACTTAAAATTTTGATGTTTTGATTGTCGTTAAAATGCTTGCAGCGCGCACCGCATACGACATCTGAGCAGCTTTGTATCAGTAATAAATAAAAACAGATGAAAAAGAACAGCATCTCTCTCTAAGATTATCCGTTGTAGGTATCTTTGACTGTGATGAATGCAATGTGCTCACATTTGGCCTTGACCCAGAAAGAAGCGCCGTGGCTCCATAACGGGATTTAAGCGAAGGCGGAAGTAGATGGCAGCACAGCTCTTGTCCCGTTAGAAAACGCCAGATCTCTCGCCTGAAAACTCCTTGTTCGAGGAGACGCGAGGCCGCCCTGACAACAGACCCACCTACCAGTTCCCTCTATGTCTTTACGAGTCGGCACCCGTTAAAAAAGAAAGAAAGAAAGAAAGAAAGCACAGCCCTTTGTTTTAGTTGTAGCTAGCTAGCGTTCAGCGGTAGATTCTTTACCATGGCGGCGAGTGCGAAGCGAAAACAGGAGGAGAAACACCTGAAGATGCTGAGAGAAATGACGAGTTTGCCTCCCAACAGAAAGTGCTTTGACTGCGACCAGCGAGGCCCAACCTATGCCAACATGACTGTGGGGTCCTTCGTATGTACCTCCTGCTCTGGCATCCTGTAAGTATTAAGTGGCACAGTGACCTTAGCTTAGACATGGCGCATGTGATATTAGTGCGCTTCGTCTATACAGGGCACACCGAGCCAGTTAGTCGAATAATAGCGCTAGCTACCGCCAGATGGGTACCCAACAAAGACAAAGGTAGTGTGAGTTCAGCTGTTTTGACGTTGTCTTGCTGTGCTGCGTTGGGTGGGGTGCATAGAGGTGTCAGGCGAGCGTAGCAGCCACCCGAGATGCTAGCTAACGTTAGCATCCAGCGTTAGCTAGTGAACTTATCTGACACCAGGTCCACAGATAAGCCAGCTGCTGCTCCCAGCTGCTGCTCCCAGCTGCTGCTAACGTTAGGAAGCACCACCTTGTAACTGAGCTGTTGCGCCCTGTGGAGCCATATGTGTGATTCACTGGCTGCGTTTTCGCTGCAGACGTGATGGTCGACACCTGGGCGCGTGAAAGCCGCGTTATTTTAAGGTGTAATATGTGTCATCGTTTGTGTTTAGTTCACTCATCTATTGTGTGTGTCCGATTTACAAGTGTTACCCTGTGGTATAACATCGCAGCACGAATTTCAGCTGAAAACGCAGTTGACCAAAAAGCCTTTTTTTTTTTTTTTTTTTTTTTTTTTTTTTTTTCTCAACTTGG
>VUQS01058502.1:0-10361 GCA_015108495.1 Heterochromis multidens | reverse complement strand
TTTCCTTCCCACTGTTGCCAAGTGCTTGCTCATAGGGGGTCGCTTGATTGTTGGGGTTTTTCTCTGTATTATTGTAGGGTTTTTACCTTACAATATAAAGCGCCTTGAGGCAACTTTTGTTGTGATTTGGCGCTATATAAATAAAATTGAATTGAATTGAATTGAATTCAATGTGTCCTGGGTCTACCCCGGGGCTGCCTCCTGGTAGGACATGCCTGGAACACTGCACTCAGGAGGCCTTCAGTAGTTTTCCAGGTCAGATGGGCAAACCACTTCAACTGGCTCCTTTCGATGTGGAGGAGCAGTGGCTCTACTCTGACTCACTCCTGAATGACCAAAGTCCTCACCCTATCTCTAAGGGAGAGCCCAGCCACCCTTTGGAGGAAGCTCATTTCTGTCACTTGTATCCATGATCTCACTCTTTCAGTCATTATCCAGAGCTCATGCCCATAGGTCAGGGTAGAAACGTAGATGGGTGTTTGTTATGGACAAACTGTTGTTACACAGTTGTTACACTTCCTACTCCTTTTTGAACATGTAGTTATTTATTATGATTATTATTGTTTTGTTTTCCTTTTGTTTTGTTTGTTTGTGTTTCTTTTTTCTCTGTTGTTGGTGTACTATTTTAACATGTTCAAACTAAAGCTACAATACAATACAATACAATACAATACACAGAAGTCCAACAACAAAACACTGCTCAGGCTCAGATTGGTCAGGCCACTCCTCCCAGTCTTATTCCTCCAGGTCCCCAGCACATAAGCACAAATGACAGTTGGGACCCATTCCCCAACCCAAAGGCACAGGGAAGCAACCCTCTCATCCACTGGGGAAAACCCCAATGTATAGGCACCAAACGGGGTTTTGGTTCCAGACCCCAGGCTATGTGTTGAAGCAAGCCCGACTATATGTACTCAGTCACTAGCCCAGGCTTCTTCCCACAAGAGAGATGATGTTTTATGTTCCTATAGCCATATTCATCAAATGGGTATCAGACATCCAGGACCTCCACCCTTGACCGCCACCCAATCCACAAAGCCCTCAACTCCTACGGCCTCTCTTGTGAGTGATGGACCCACAGGAGGGTGGGCCCATGTGGTGTTTTTGGGCTGTGCCCATGAGCTAAGGCCGAGCCACCAGGCGCTCTCCCTTGATCAGCCTACCTGGGCCTGACTCCATGGTAGAGCCCCGGTAATCCCATCCAGGCAGGGTAGCCATGTCCCTCAGTTTTCTCCTCATCAGCAGACTTTTTTTCTGAATTGCTGTTAGTCTGGCCCTTTATATAGGAGATTTATGGAGTGGTATGTGTACCAATCAGCCCAAACATTATGAGCACATGCTGCTGAATCTCTCACTACAGTTAAACCATCCCACTGGTTCATCGACAAGTCTCCTTCCAGAGGTGTTTGGAGAAAAAGCCTGGACCTACCTCAAGTTTTCGAGGTCTACTCTCTTAGAAGCCATCGACTGTTTCCGTAAAGCACTTGAGGTACAGACTCATGACAGCGAGTGGAACGCCGGCTACGCCATCGCCCTCTTTCGCACAGAACAGGTCAGTTTTATGATAAGTATGAAGACTAGAATGAATATATTCAGGAATCCATCAGTTTAGTGTCAGTGTGATTTTCTGAAGTATCAGTAATTAATGTTTTGATGCATGCTCAATAATACAGGTAAGGAAATCCCAGAAAGCTGAATCTATTCATCCAACTGACTTTTTCAGTCTCAGCTGACTGCAGGTTTCCCCAACCTTATAAACAGCACATTTGCATAATGCTTTGATTGCAGCCATTCCCCAGCTCTCTGTGAATGGTACTCATAGCGATTGATCAATGGTCATGACAATTTGCATACTAATGATCATGAAACTGACCTCACGGCCCATTGTTACTCAGTGGTGCTGGTTTTAGTCATTATGCAAATGTACTGTTTATAAGGTTGGGGAAACCTGCAGTCAGCTGAGACTGAAGAAGTCACCAGAGGTGACGAAACGTTTCTCCCACTGAAAACGCTATGTCCAGATGAACAGATTCAGCTTTCTGGGATATCAGTAATTAAATTTTAATGGAAGCTGAAAGAACATTTTAATACAGTAGATTAATGGGTTTCTCATCTGTAGTGGGTTTTAGAAAACCTAAATAAAGGTGAGGAATCCCCGGCCATCAAACAACTTCACTTTGCTCTGGAGATCAACCCTGATGACGCAGTTCTGCAGTCCATGCTGGCTGTGAAGCTGGGTGCCTATAAGAAATACCCAGAAGCTGATGGTCTGGTGAATAAAGCCCTAGAAACTGATCCTGATAACCCTCATGTCAGCCGCTACATAGGAAAATACCTTCGTCATCAGGTAGGTCTTGAATGTAGACCCTTATTTGTCAAAGCTATCCATCCATTCATTCTGGCTCTTGGGCTCAGTAGCAGCAGACTAAACAGAAAAGTCAAGAAATCCTTCTGTCCATTAAATTTCATTTTAATTATACAAACAACAATTATCTCAGGGCACCTAAAGTTTTATTATTTGGAACCCAGTGAGGAGCGCTTGGCAACACTGGGGAGACAGAACAGAACCAAGTGGTTGGCCATCTCAAAAGGTTGAAGGAAAAGTTCTTGAGTGATATCAAAACATTCCTAGACCAAATGGGAATGGTCTGGGAATGCCTCTGGACCCTTCCTTTAGTCCATGAGAGTCTATCCTTGTAAATCACAAAAGAATGACTGAAGGTCAATCCCAACATGCACTGAATGGGAGCTTCAGCACCACATGTTCTTACAGCATCCAGAAGAATGCTAACAGGGGAGTCATGATCCTGCAGGACAAAGGTCTGACTATTTCAGGGTCTATGCATTAGTCATCAACCAGGTCAACAAAGATCCTTTATTTAAAGCATTGACCCATACCTCCATATGATCCTCAAAGATGTTAAAGATGGCAGCTCAATTCAGTCGACCCATTTACTTCTATAAAGTTTTTAGACTACCTCCATGAGTTCTCTAAACTTGCCTCTTTAACAAAGGGCATGCTGGTTTGGTTCAGGATTTGGCCTTTATCTGCAGCTGAAGTCAGACTGCTTTCCCTGAGCTCACCCTGAGCTCTGTTTTTTTTATAGTCACAGAGGCTCATGCCTTTTGCCCTCCTGAATCCTTTCTACTGATTCAGGAGTTCTCAGGGACAATGGATCATGAAAGGCCTCCTTCTGTGGGATGTCTTTCCTGATTTGTGGCATTCAGCTGTAGCTTTCTGGCTAAAAGCTCACATAGCTGCCTCAGCACTGATGGCTGTCAGCATGGCCCACTCTGTGGACCCAAAGGCTGCCCGGATCCATCCTGTGGAGTTAAATACTGTAGCGTCTAGACAGGTGTTCTGCCAAACATACAAACCTTAGTTTAAACTGAATTGGGTCTTTGCAAAGTTGGACCAAAAGGCCTTCCTCACCAACAACCTGATGATAAAGTGACAACAAAGAAGATAATGGCTCTTTGCCTTAACCAGCTACACTTATTGATGTGGTTTAACCATGTTGTTTCCCTCTGGGTTCTTCTGTCTGTTCAGTGTTTCAGCTGAAATATGTCATCCCAGGTGAAGCCGTCAGTAGGATTCCATTCTGGTCTCCAGGAAGACTGGACACCTCAAACATCTGTTCAGGATGTCTGAATGCTGCTAATCTTGCTCTGATAAATAACTCATGCCCTTTTAAATTTTAATTTTACCTCATATTTACCATATTCTTCTTTGATGTGACTGAACTGAGAGGTTATCCCAGTTCTGTAGGCTTAATTCACTGAATTCTCTCCTTTGATCCGATAGTAGGAGGCTCTGGTTGCCTTTAGGATGGTGAGGTGGTCCTACAAGTTTGACCTATGCTTCTTTTTTACTGATCTGAAATTGATCTCAATGCATGTGTCTGGCTGGTCTCTGTGAAGTTACCTTTGAATGTGTTTCAGCATCGGCTGGATGAGTCTATTAATATGTTGGACCGAGCTCTGAAGAGGGCCGATCAGTCACCTTTCATCCACCACCAGCTAGCTCTGTGCTACAAGAGGAAGAAAATTGCTGAGCAGAGCCTCAAGCAGAGCAGCAACCAAAGTACAGAAACATTCATGTCTGTTAAGGTACTGTTATCCTTTAATAAACACAAATCAAACCACAATTTTTGCTACACAGGAGAGGTGCGGTACTGGAGGCGTTGTTGTATTCGTCACCTTGAGGAGGCTGTAAAGATAAGGCCGTCCTTTGTCTTGGCATGGGCTGATCTGGCACTGATGTATGCAGAGGAAAGGGATTTAAGCAGGTACTCGTCTGTACAAAGCTGCAGTGACTCCTCCGCTCTTTTCTCAGAATTCATCAACATCATCATCATCTCTTTGTTTCTCAGGGCTGAGGAGATTTTCCAGCAGTGCTTGAAGTTGGCAGAGTTGGAGAAAAACCTTTTTCAGACTGTCCATCAGCGCTACGGTGACTTTCATCACTTTCACAAAAAAAATGAGGCTGAAGCCATCGTTCACTACACCAAGGTAGGTTCCAGGGTCCCAGTTACGGTCAAATAAAGAAGTATAAAAACAGATCGAACAGCTCACTGCCTGCATTTTAAAACTGACCACAGCTGCAACAAAATAAGAAAAAAAAAGTTAATGAATTAATTATTGTAAAAGTTTGTCCCACCATCCACATCTGGCTCCACCCACTGCTCCTGTGACCTGAATCCAGCCACGTACATCACCCACCACAGTAATAAATACGTGTCTTCTGGGTATGAACAGTGAAGTCAGTGTGGAAGTGCCTTGAACCTGCATTATTTTTATTGGCCAGCAGGGGGTGACTCCTTTCACTATAAAACAAATTGCTGTTGTTTAGAAAGGAGTGGGTTCCCCCGCTCTGAGACTTCAGTAAACCCTCTCCTGATGAAGACAACATGAAGTTCATTGTGGAAATGATGGTCATTATTAGAGTCAGAATGGAGGATGAGCTGGGGTCCAACACAAGTCAATGAGCCCGTTACACATCACCATCATCACATCTGCCTTCAAAACAGCAAGATGGTGACGGCCATATACTGTATATGCTTTATTAACTAGAAGGAGTTGGAGGTCCACTTGATCGATGTTTGAAATATATCCTGTCAGAATTCCTCCCATTACACTGTTGCCAGGATCACAGTGAACAGAAGTGCAGAGAGTCATTAGTATTTTCTGTCTGGATCGTTTAGAAATTCGATTTGACTCCTGTGCTGTTATTTTCTCTCTGCAGGGTCTGCTGTTACCGCCAAAGAAGTATGAGTGGAAACAGTGCGCTAAGGTGAGCAAAGGTTATGAGCTCTAACTCTGGTGTTGTTACCAGGGCTTACGAGGTGTGATCAGAGAGTTTAGGCCAGGTTCAGATGGTTTCCTCTGGATGCTCTCCCTCACACACATCAGGAGGATGCAGTAGAAGTCTGTACTGACTCTGGGGGAAGAATCCACAGAAGGATGAATAAATTATGTCTTCAGGTTTAAAATCTGCTGAAAGCTGTTTGGGCGTAGCTGTAGATCCTGCTCTCACCACCAGCACATGAAGTTCAGGTCAGGTTGAGACAGAAGTTGATGTTTGCTCTAAGTTTGAGGTCTGTGGTGAATTTATAGAGCACACAGCGTTCGAACGGTTGGAATGGGACTTCCGGCACTGGTGATCCTGCCTTTGATCCAGTTGGGTGGGTTTAGCTTTATGGAGGCCATGGATCACAGGGTCCTGGTCAAAGAGAGTCAGAAGAGTCTGATCACCAAAAACAGATGTCAGTTATATAAGTCACTTTCATCTGTTCCTCCATGTTTTCCCTGCAGAGACTGAAGCAGATCGCTGAGAGACATCTGTCAAAGAACCGGGACGATGCCGAGGCTCTCGCTCTGCTGGGTCAGGTGGCCAAAGCTGAGGGCGACAAGAAGAAAGCTGCTGAGTTTTATGAGAAAGCTCTGAACTGTGACAAAGTCAATGAGGAGTACCTGTCTGCTCTGTATCAGCTGCGCATGGAGCTGCAGTGACGAGAACATTGTCCTCTGATTAATCATTATCACTGCACGACTGCTACATCACAAAAATATTCATACTGAGTTAGAACACTAACTGCAGGGTCAGGAAAACTGTGGCTGCTTCATGACTTCAATAAACACTGAGTTTTCCTTCATGTCAGTGTGTCCTTGAATGCAGCTTTCTCACATTAACCTTCACATTCATGTTTGTGTAGTGATGAAGAGGAGCAGTCTGATCACACAGCAGGTCGTTGTTGAATACAAACTGGAGAAAACAAAACCTATGGGAGACTATGGTGCTGCATTCAGGTGTTGTAGGAAAAGAAATGATCTTTAAAGCATACAAACCAACTTCAGACATGATTGGAAAGTGTTTGTATTTCTCTTAGTCTCTCTGTTGTTTCATTCATTTTCCAACTCAAAAGAACAAATTTCAGACAGAAGCAGGACTTCTGCAGCCCCGGAGTCAAACCCTGTCAAAAGCCCTTCAGTCAAAAACAAATTACACATATAAAATAAGTTGTGCACTTAGATGTAGGTGGTGTTTTTCATTTGTACCCGCATCTCTTTGGTGTTTTGTTGTCGTATCTCACAGCAGAAAGAAAAACCTGTTGTGTTACTGTTTGCTTCCCTGTGAGGAATTATCCCGATGTTGTTCTGTCAGAGGCGACAGTGAAAACATCATTACTTGTTCACTGATTTTCTGTTCATTTCATATTCCTGCACATTGCTGCACAACACAACTGTCCAGGTCGCTTTGTTCTAACGTGTCTGAGCCTGAAAGCTGAATAATTTAAATGAGGTGAGTGTTCTTGTTTTTGTCTTTATTTCAGGATTAATTTCTTACATACACCCACATACAATATACAGCACACAGTGAAAATTAAACTCCTCAGACTCAGGAAGAGATAGAAAAAATTTCAATCAATAAAACACAATAATAAATAGATATGAGGAAGTGCATGCACAAAAATCTGTGCAACTGTAATATCTACAAAGAACTGTGCAGAAATAATGCATTTAAATGACAAGTCAATTGTACAAGTGTCATTCAGTGAGAGACGTTCTCAGGCTGGGGTGTGTGAGTCTGGTGTGGGTGTGGTGGGCATGCCCAGATATGTTCAGGACTGCTTCAGCTTGCTTGGCTCAGAAATCATGAGGATGTTTTGATGTCAGGATACTGTCAGAATCCTTGAAGCACAGGCCGAAGAGGAGGAGTAGCAGCAATCTTCCACTCCAGCTTATTAGTCAACCAAAGAATTAGACAGTTTTAATTAATTTAAAAGCCTAACTTTAATCACACTCTGGAACTTGTTCTGACATATGCCATAGAAACTGAACATTTAACAGTATTCCCTGAAAACCCTCTTTTTGTCATGGTGAGGTTCTGGCAGGACCCAAGGAGCAGATCAAGCGACAGTACTCAGGGATACAATTTTGATTGTGACTAAGTAATTTATGGAGTGACTGGGGGTGAAGGTGAGTGAAAAATTTTGTTTCAGGCAAGTTCACAGGGGCTCTGCCAGAGAAGAGAGAATATACTATTGTCCAATCCAGATGGTGAGATGAGTGTAAGTGAAAAGGGAGTTGACTGTTGTTAATCTTACTTATTGCAGCGTGGAGACTGAGCGGGGAAGGAGCACTGGGTTGGCAGGCAAGGTTCCGGAGATTCTCAGGTGGAGAGAGTTCAGGCAGGTTGAGGGCAGGTACGAAAGACTTTTTACTGAGATGGTGAAGCCAGAGAGGAGTGGAGGATGTGGGGCTCTGATCCAACTGAGCTTGACCAGAATTCTCAGGCAGGAGGCTGTGAGGAGAGTAGAGGCAACAAGTTAGTTTACTAATTCCTTTGAAACAGATTCTAGACAGTTGGCCTAAGCATCACCATATTGACGGGGACAGTCTGGCAGAGAATTGTGGCGCCATGTGCCTAATTGCTTCCTCGTGGAAAGGTGTGGGAATGATGGCTCAGCCTGAAAGGCTCCACCCAGAAATATGGGAAATTTAAAAAAGAGAGGAAGAGAGAGAACAGAAAGAAAGCAAAACCCCACCCCAGTCTTGCCAAACATAACACTTTTGTCTGATCATTTCTTAATAACGTTTAAATTTACAATAATGGATTACACAGCAGTGGGGAATACATTTCATTACAGTAGATGTCTTTCTGAAAGTGCTGTAGCCAGAGGCGAATCTAGGTTCAAACCTTTGGGGGGACTCAGCCCCCAGTCATAATGTCATGCATACAGTACCTTGTAATTGATATGAACGGAATATGCTGTTTGCAAATGTAGTCAGCTCTTTTCACATTTGCAACCCTCATACATGAATTCATACAAACCCTCCCTTTACTGTGCAGACTCAGCACAGAGCATCATGTTCCTCAGTTCCAAGAGTGGAGAATAGATTTGTAGTCTGTCACATCAGTGCAGAGGCAGCCATCCTGTTCAAGCATGTTTACAGTGATATGAATCCTGTTAAATGCTGCTGTTCATATCAATGAATATGTTCTTTAGAATGCCCATTGATGTGAAGTGTGCTACTGGAAATCACAGAAAGCCTCCATGAAATGCATGAAAAATTATTTTGTGAAGGATAATTATTGTTTTTCCACCAAACTTCATCTGCTCACCTGGTTCTTCCTGCTCTGGTACATCTCTCTGTCCTCTCTCTCTCTCCTCACTCCTTCTTTACTCTGACAGTCACACAAACACACTGTATTCAACTAGCAAATAACAAAAATATAATCTTATAATAATTACTATAAGAGCAGTATCAGTATAACACACTGCTTTCTTATGTAAAATCATCAATGAATGTGAGCAAACAGAAGCTTCATTGGCTTTACAACTTTTTTGTTGACTTTGACTTCATGTCCACTCTGACCTGTTTCTCTTTGCTGTCTTCATCCTGCTCTCCCTTTCTCTCCCTCTCTGTCCTCCTCTCTCAGTCTTGTGGTAACCAGTGATATACCATCAGACTAACGGCTCTGAAGGTTAAAATTAGTTAATAATCTCTGGTGATCTGGCCTACATTAGCTAACATTTTTCATGCTATTTGAAGAACAAATATATATAAGCAGACACTTTATAAGTCACATTAATGTCCCCACATTATCAGAACAGTAAAGTGTGTTTTAAATCTGCACTGATTTGTGCCATGAAATGACCTCTTCATCTTCTTCCTGCTACAGCAATGAAAGTCTGATTTATTAATGACGAACCTGCTGCTGAAGCCTCTGTGTGAGTGCACTGTGACATCATCACATCAACAACATAAGTTGGCAAAATATAACACTAAAAGATGATGTCAGAAAATAATACTAAAATAAATGATTATTACTACCAGGGGCGTTGCTAAGGTCTTGAAACACTGGGGGGGTTAGCCCAGCCCTGAAATCTTTGGGATTTTCATTTGTAAAGTTAATATAAAATGTCAAACTTTATGTCGTACCTAAAGGTTGAAGTCAGTATTTAGTTCAGTTTTTAAACTTTATCAGCTCTGGCCTCATAGCTTCTGCTTTTATTGTGTTATAATGGCTCCTTTTAAACTCTGTGCCCTTTCGCGAGTCTTGTTGATGCTCATCTCTTCTTCACCTTTCCTGCTCTTTTGGTGTCTCACCATCTGCTGCACCCTTCATCTCCTCTGCTCTCTTCTCCTCTTCTCTCTCCTGTCCTGGTTGGAAAAAGAATGTAATCAGCATGTGTCAATCAAACATCCAAATCTATAATTATTGATGTGATTATTAGGTAATTCAGACATGTTATCGATCAACTTATTTCATACACTGACTCAAACAACTATTCAACAAATATCGGATTGCAGAAAAGCAAATTAATTAGATTAAATTCAGTTTTATTTATATAGCATCAAATCGCAACAACAGTCGCCTCAAGGAGCTTTATATTGTAAGGTAAAAACCCTACAATAATACATAGAAACCACAGCAATCAGACAATCCCCTATGAGCAAGCACTTGGTGACAGCGGGAAGGAAAAACTCCCTTTTAACAGGAAGAAACCTCCGGCAGAACCAGGCTCAGGGAGGGGCAGCCATCTGAGACCGGTTGGGGGTGAAGGGAGGAAGACAAAGACATGCTGTGGAGGAGAGCCATGAATGCACTCTTTGATGCCACGAGAGCTAAACAGTAAACAGAGTCAGTACTGAATGCAGCTACAGGCTGATATTTAATGCAGCTGCAGATGTGCATCAATCAGAGTTCTGCTGTTTATTCTACTGGATTCTGTGACCTTTCCATATCCAATCACATCTGTCTGCACAGTGACATCACTTCCTCTTTTGTTAATTTATGTTTTCTATTTCATTTTGCAGTATTTTATTTTGGAGTACTTTAATAATCACTCTGC
>VUQS01058486.1:4991-18314 GCA_015108495.1 Heterochromis multidens | reverse complement strand
GACAATTTGCATACTAATGATCATGAAAATGACCTCAAAGCCCATTGTTAGTCAGTGGTGCTAGTTTTGGTTGTTATGCAAATGTACTGTTTATAAGGCTGGGGAATTCTGCAGTCAGCTGAGACTGAAGAAGTCACTTGGATAGTGACAAAACGTTTCTCCCACTGAAAACACTACGTCCAGATGAACAGATTTAGCTTTCTAGGAAAGATTTAGATAGATAAGTTATAAAAAAAAATTCACACCTAGTACCATGAAAGGGGAAATTAACCATACAGGCCATAACTGTTTTTGGTACCAGGCTGTAATCATATTTTGCTCTGAAGATGGACATTTTAACATGGGAGTCATGGGAGCCATCCTCTAGGGTCCATTCAGGTCCAAGTGACATAAATTTCATCATCAGTCAGTGAGCGCAAGGCACACGCAGTGCACCAACAACATTGCAGTGCACCAACTACACATGCACTCTAGGCAGAATAACATAACATGAGAGACTACCCAGCCATTGGGTCTCTTGCACTCCATGTCCATGTCCAGAGTATAACCAAGGCGTAAGGGGATTGATTTGCTTTCAGAGGAAGCCTAAAGTAGCCATTCCAGGAACTGCAGTTTTCTGCTTAATTTTTCACCCCCAGATGCTGCTTTTTGCATTGATCAGATTAATCTGCATTCAGCTTGACTTTTTTATGATTAATTCAACTTTGTTGCCATCATACTCAGATATACAATATAATGTAGAGCTTATGGTTTGTTTTTTTTTTTTTTGGATCTCACACAGAGAAGCTTTAAAATGATGATAATTTTTTTTAAAAATGAACCATTGTTTTTCAGGTGACTGTGGTCACTTCACAAAGTAAATCTCTTGCATTCAAATTTCTTAAGCACTTAAGCATTTCTTAAATACAACTAATCACAAGCAGAACCTAGAACCCATCCTACGCACCTTCATTTTTTATTATTAATTATTTCTTTATAGCATGTAAAGAAGGAGAAACGAACTGCCTGGTGACATTCCAGGCCACTTGCTTTGTTTGTTTGTTTGTGTGCACAAAATGCCTGACTCACACGCTTCCCTGAAATTTAATCTGTAATTTAAGCAGAGACAAACTTCATATATTTCACTTAGTTTCATAGGGATTAAGGACATCTAAAATCTCCCCAAAAAATAAAAAAAGTAGTTCCAAGGGTAACTTGAGGCAAAACCCGTCAACTTTTACAAACATCTCTGATCCATAATGCAGAGGGTACATCAATCACGGTGAGAGGAGGCTGCTTTGGAGAAATGGTAAAAAGTAATTAAAGTAAGAAGAATAGGCAGGAAATCGTAGGAGGCCAATGATGCAGACAATAATTTAGGGATGGAAACTAGATGAATCATTCAGTCAAGTTTTTTTTTTTTCTCTTATGGAAAAAAATGTCATTGTGGCAGCCAGTCACTCTGCATATCACCTCAGCGTGGCATCTGTATCCTGGTTGCCATGGAAATGTGGTTGCTATGAGATCAATTTATCTGGAGATCTAGCAGTTGCAGATGTCACTGGGTGCTGCTCTCAATAACAACGCCCTGGTCAAATTACATACATTTAAGGTTCACAGTCAATTCTTACTCCGACAGAAAAGATTTTAACAAAGACTGAAACCATCGATAAAGTAGTCGGGACAAGTGTTCAGTATATCAGATGAATGTCACAGATGCCAAACTTACTCCAGCTTCACTCAGTAATTAATATCCATGAGTGTCATATGAAAATTGGTTTATTGCTCATCTGTCTTAATTTATGTCAGTCTGTATTTATCACAAGTGATAAGAGGGAGTGAATGTAAGTCTATACAATGTCCTCACATGGATAGTAGCTATAGAACACACTTGGACAAGATGTGGCCCGAGGGGCTGCAGAGCATCTCAATCTGGGCAGCAACGTCCTAAAAAGAAAAACAACAACAAAAAATCAAAAATAGATTTCTGCTAAGGAATTCTGAGGCAAATGACTTAAGTGAGTCTGTATTATTTAATTTGATTCCACTGAGAAGATAAAAGCTAATCTAAATGTTGATACCATTTTCTTATGTTAGTAATGGTAAAAGTGTTTTGATCCAGTTATCCAAAGTGCAGCCCTTCACTTACTTTATTTGAGTCAATATAGCTCTCTGAAAAAAAATCCCTGCCCTACTTCTTTACATCCACCAGGATACCATTGAACAACTTAGGGTTAGGGTTATGTTTACACTGCATTTAAGCCACATGTTAACAACCAAAAGATGTTACCTTTCAAATCAAGTCTCTTACTTGTATTTTGGCTTTATGGTTCTTCTGCTGTAAGATTTCCATTTGCGTATGCCAAATTAAAAATACCATAAAAAGACCCCCAAAAAAACAGTTCACTAGCAACATAATGGACGTTAACAGGTTAAAGGCTAGAGCAAACCACCTGCTGCCTGTGAACAGTAGCTGAGCCTCATTATAGTGTTAAAAGCAGAGAGAAGCAGTAATGGGGTGCAGCCTGAAGGTACATTGTTATCAAAGTAGGCTGAAAGTGAGGTGAGCTGCACTAAAAATTCAGGTAGCATCTGGGCATGTAAAGTGAAACCAGTGCAGAAGGGCCTTAAAATGTCATTCTTTCTAATGGCCAGCAGGGGACCTCATGATCACTTTCCTGATGAATTTGTGGCCTCAGTCGCAGGTTTCAAGTCTTAATGAATGCCACATGATCTTGTTTCTGTAAATTATTGTCCCATTTAGAAGACAAGCAGGGTGTCCTATTGGTCGTGGCTACCTCGTGTCTGACAACTTGCTGCTGCTGCATGAGTGTGCAATGTCCTCAGTTTCTCCCTTGCTTGTGATTTCTGCTTTCAAAAACCCAAGATGGCAATGGTCCAAAAAAGGGCCACCAGAAAACATGAAGAGTTGCAAAAAAAAGTAAAATTAATTCTTCTGTGTAGCTTCCTGGGTTGAATGATGGTCTAACCCTTCAAATGATGGTTAAAGAAAAAACAAAAAGCTCTAATGATGAGTGAATGCATCACACTGTGGCCTCAAAAACACAATGTGATCACACTATAAAAAATCACAGGACCTCTGAAGTGAAACAAAAACAAAACAAAATTACCATACATCCTGACCACAAGCCACACTTAACTCGCTTCATTTAAGCATGCTTCACCTTCAGCGCTTCATTTTCTTCATTTTCTTCTAGCTTGCGGGTTTAAATCTACCAACTGCCTGTTAAGCTAAATAAACTGTATGATTTTATTGTAAAACAGCAGTTGTGCCGTTTTACACCCACTCACTTAAAAACAAATACTTGTGATTTGATAAAGAATATGATCAAATGCAGACTGTTTAGTAAACGAGCATATTTTGTACTGCCTAACTACCTAAGTATTCATGGTCACTGAATAGTAATGCTGACACATGACAAGAAAAACATTAAACTGTGCATGATGTTCTTTTTAATGTCTTTTGGATTCTACAAACTTTATTGAATAGGGGGAAATTTAATTAACACTAATTTCATTCATGTGCTGGCAAAGACTTTCTCTCTATTATAACGCTTCAGGGTGTTCCTGGACTAGTCTGTTAAAAGGAGAAGTAAACACTTGGCTTTGTGTTTGTAGAAGGACAGGATCTGAGGTCTTGGTAAAAAAAACCAATTATTTCAACAGTCAGTTATCATTTTCTTCACATGACAGGCTGTCAGCTGGTCTCGTTAAGAGAGAATGTATTTTTCTTATCCAAATTATTTACTGCAGAAACAAGAGGCACACAGTTTTCAAGGTAAGCAATACTGTTTGGATTTTAGGTGAGTTTTACAGTTAATTCGCCTCAATTTTCTGACGTGTTTTTAATGAGGAGAGATGAGGTGTGAAGCCCCTCTAGGGGTAAAATTGCAAATTTGCAGCTACTTTTCTGGCATGCTCAGATCCTCCAGTGTGTTACCGAGAGAAAGGAGAGAACAAAATGAAAATCCCCGTCTGTTTTATTTCTGATCATTTCTCCGTTCTGATGTAAAATGTCTTTCAATCTCTTTGAATCAATGCTCTTGTTGAAAAGGGATCCCTTCACCACCCCCCACCTCACCCCCTCAACACACACACACACACACACACACACACACTCACACACAAACACCTTTTCTTCTCTCGCAATCCACAGCAGGATTATCATTAAGGAGTGCCCATGTCACACTGTTAGTCTTATGTTGATGTCAAACCACCTTCTGAACAAGTTTAAGGAAGGCTGTTACTGCAGCATGGTCTATGGTGAGGTCAGGGAAAAGGTCATTTTGGAAGATCCCGAGCATATATTTTTTAGTAAAGCGATTGAGATTGCCACCCTGAATTGGATAAGCGGAAGGGAATGGATGGATGGCTGGATTGAGATTGCCCTTGCTTCTTTCACACCGATGCTTTAAGTTCAGAAATGTAGCTATATTGATATGTGCTGTGTAAATTGGGGTTTGGGACTAGTTAAAATATTGCAAGTTTCTGTATATGTTCTGGGCTTATGGAGCTGTTTAAATAAGGGTATGCTGTTTGTAAAAAAAAATTTCTTGACACTGAAATCAGAATGGTTGCTTAGAAAAAAATGGTAAAAGAGAATGAGGCTTTAAAGACACTACTCATATAATGCAGTGTGCTGCCTAGAACCATATTTTTGCTATAAATTTACCTGTAAATGGTCTGGTAAACTATACCTACTTAAACCTTGTCTAACAGTGAATAATATTAAGTGGTTTGCTAAACTGCCAATGACTATGTATAATCAGCTGTTAAGCATTTAGTGACTAAATGCATCCAGAAATGTCTGTTTAAGTCTCTTATGTTGTGGAGGATTGGCAGTTGGTTTTCAAAGAAACTCAGTTTTGTTGACTGCCTAGTTAATTAAATTGGGGCATGGTGTTAATCTACAAGATTAAAAAAACTCTACTCTTGAGCAAGATTCCAACACAAGAATGAGGTATATTATCTTACTATTATTGAACTGTCAGGCTAGTAAGGAATTCCATAGTAAAATCCATTTGAAAAAGTTTATTTATTTACTTACACTTACAGCCACTTCATTAGATACACCTGTTCAACTGATTGTTAACAGAAATATCTAATCAGGCAATCACATGGAAGCAACCTAATATATTCAGGCATGCAGATGTGGTCCAGACGACCTGCTAAAGTTCAAACTGAGCATCAGAATGGGGAAGAAAAGTGATTTAAGTGACTTTGAAAGTGGCATGGTTGTTGATGCCAGATGGGCTGGTCTAGGTATTTCAGAAACTGCTGATCTACTGGGATTTTCCCACACAGCCATCTCTAGAGTTTACAGAGAATGATCTGAAAAAGAAAAAAACATCCAGTGAGCAAAAGTTCTCTGGATGAAAATATCTTGTTGATATCAGAGGTCAGAGGAGAATGGCCAAACTGCTTCAAGCTCGTAGGAAGGCAACAGTTACTCAAATGACCATTTGTTACAACCAAGATATGCAGAAGAGCATCTCTGAATGCACAACACATTGAGCCTTGAAGCAGATGGGCTACAGCAGCAGAAGACCACCCCAGGTGCCACTCCTGTCAGCTAAGAACAGGAAACTGTGGCTACAATTCACACGGGCTCACCAAAATTGGACGGCAGAAGATTGCAAAAATGATGCCTGGTCTGATGAGTCTCGAACATTCAGATGGTAGGGTCACAATTTAGCATAAACAACATGAAAGCATGGATCCATCCTGCTTTGTATCAATGGTTCAGGCTGCTGGTGGTGTAATGGTGTGGGGGGGTGTGGTTGGCACACTTTTGGCCCCTTAATACCAACTGAGCATCGTTTAAACACCACAACCTGTCTGAGTATTGTTGCTGACCATGTCCATGTCTTTGTGACCACAGTGTACCCATCTTCTGATGGCTGCTTCCAGCAGGATGGCTTGCCATGTCACAAAGCTCAAATCATCTCAAACGGGTTTCTTGAACATGATGATGAGTTCACTGCACTCAAATGGTCTCCACAGTCTCAATCCAATTGAACACCTTTGGGATGTGGTGGAACAGGAGAGTCACATCATGGATGTGCAGCTGACAAATCTGCAGCAACTGTGTGACGCTATCATGTCAATATGGACCAAAATCTCTGAGGAATGTTTCCAGCACCTTGTGGAATCTGTGCCATGAAGAATTAGTTCTGAAGGCAAAAGGGGGTCCAACTCCGTACTAGCAAGATGTACCTAATCATCATTATCATAATACAGATCCTTTTTAAATATATACTCATTTTGAATTTGATGCCAGCGACAGGTTTCAAAACTTTTGGGGCAGCGGTTTGTTAAGGTTGCATCACCTTTTCTTTTAACAACAGTGTTTAAGTGCATGGGAACTGCTGATAACTGCTGTAGATTTAAAAGGAAAAAAATGTTTTCCCTTTCTTGATTTAAATCGCATTTCAGCTGCTTAACAGTTCAGGGCTTACTTTGTTGCATTTTTTCTTTTTCTTTTTTTTTTTGCATCGCACTGAGCCAAATGTTTTCAGTGGGTGACAGGTATGGACTGCAGGTGCACAATTCAGGGCTCCATCTCAGTATCTACTCTTTGAAAAAGCTGCTGTAAGGCATGTATACTGTGGCTCTGTGTTTGTTTGTTGAAAAAAAGCAAAGGATTCCCTTAAAAAGTATGGATGGGGCCATTTGTTACTCCAAAACCTGTATATATTGTTCAGCATATAGTAATGCATCCACATAACACCAAGACCACTGTATCTGTGGCCACATGGTCCCTACCCTCTTTAGCTCAGAGGACATTTCCAAACAGTATTTTAAATATTGATTCGTCAGACCTCAGGACAGTTTTCCACCTCACTTCACACTAAATTGAATGAGCTCAGGCCCAGTGGATCTTTATTACACTTATTTTTTCTTTCTTCCTTTTTTCGAGGTTTAACTTGCGTTTGTGAATCCAGCAACAAACTGTTCTTTTCGTTCAGCCTTGCCCCGTGCATGTAGAGATTTTGTTTGGAATCTCATTATGTACTGTAGCTAATGAAACGTAATTTTGCATTGAGAAACATTATTCTTAAATTGTTAAACTATTTGTCCATGCAGTCTTCATTTATGAAAGCCTCAATGAGCCTCTTTGTGATGCTCTTTTTTATAGCAAACCAAGTTACTGTGCTGTTGCAAATTAACCTAAGTAGTTTTGAGATGTTCAACAGCTTTTCTGGTCTTTTGTTGCCCCATTCAACTTTTTATAAACATGCTGTTGACGTACGATGTAAAATAACATAAAAATATATAGATTTATTTTATATATAAAATAAATAATTTCTCAGTTTCAACATGAAATGATTTCCTAATTCTTTCAATTTTACCGTGTCCTAACTTTTTATGAAACAGACAGTGCTGAATTAAGATTGTTTTGACTGTTTGTTTACTACATACCAATCATTCATTTCCCCTTAATTGGCAGTCCAGCACCTAATGTAATTTAAAAAATGCTAATAACATCAACTGAATCCTCCAAAAATGTATATTTAGACCAGAACAGAGAAACAGATTTAATCGCCAATACTTTGTGAGTTCTTGCTTTGCTGAATTTGATTTTCAGTCTTTTTTTTCCTCTCCTAGACTCGCTTGAAAATCTGGTGAGTGATGTTAACTGTAACTGCGTTTCCAGTGTGCACAGATTATTCTTCAAGCGAATTCAGACACATGCAAATGACAGTCCTACTCACAGTGAATGCATCCTATCAGAATTGGCCCTAGCTCTACAAGTGAGCATGTGCATCATGCGGGTATAAAAATAAGAAATTTGGAGTGTCGGTTTAGCTCGTGGGTTGAGCAGGTGACTGTGTGCTGCAGGGCTCTGACCTGAGGCCCTGTGCTGTGTGTCTTCCCCCACTCTCTCCCTGCTTTTCTGCCTCCAATAAAGACAAAAAGCCCAAAGAAAATACAAAATTTGGCAGCAGACTCTGAACAAATAATACCAACTGTAGGAAAGAAGAGCACTGCAACTTTTTTTTCTCCGCCATGATCTCAAAATTACCCATAAATAGTAGCAACCTTCTTTAGTTTTGTCATTTTGCTTACTCTGCAAAATCCACAGTTGTCGATAATGCATGTTCAGGTGTAATCTACTGACTTACTTTTTAACTCTCCAGATGCACACAATATGTGACCAAATCTGCTTGTATCGCAGCAGCTTGCATATGCATGTGCACTGCTAATCAGCATATGTATAATGAGCCTTGCAGAGCTTGGATGTTTACTTGTTGGTCCTTCATGATGGAAGCATGCGTGATTTTTCAATTTGTTTCAGATTTTAGATGGACTGTTAGCCACAGCCCTGCGTATTCCTTCTCACAGGAACCCTACGGTTGCCCTAAAGGAAAATGTTTCTCAAGTCTACACAGCATGTGCAGACAGGCCTAAAGCATAAAACCGTGACCCATGGATTAACTTCAGAGGTTAAAAAGCTGGTGTAACATTAGAATGAATACGCACCCTTCTTCCCAAGGGTCGAGATCCAGCAGGTTATCCGTCCTCCACCACATGCAGCAAAATCGATAAAGTCAGAGCTTTTTGTGTTTCTATAAGAAACTCTGGAGACCAAGCCGCCCAAAATCAGCTTGACCTCACTTGGCCACCAACACACAGAGACTCCTACACCTTTTTTGTAAAACCATCAGAAGAGGCTTGTATTCACTTGCTTTCTGTTGCTCTGTTAATGGACTGCATGTGGAAAGAGCTTGTGTGGCTGTGTGACTTTCAAGTAACAAATCATATTTAAGATGCAGAATGTGCTTCATATGAATTAAGTGATAGTTCATGTATATCTACCCACAGACATCTGTAATAAATTTACATGACTGTTGCCATTCTACACCTGTGCTGTTGGTAATGATGCACAGGTGCTTGTAAACCACATCATTGTAATCAGTGTGTTATAGTTTGTGTAAGATGTGCCTAGAATGTCTTGCAAAAAAAAAGCCTGCACAGCACGTGACTGCACCCATGCACATGCTGAGAAAAAAATCATTCTCCAGTGCTTTTTAGATAAAGCTTCTCATCTGAACATCCTCTTCTGCCGAAGTTCGCCTGCATCGTTTTCTGCATATCCGTCTATTGTTCAGCCAAGTGGAAAAAGAGCAAAGAGTGTGAAAGAGCTCTGCGTGTGTGTGTGTCTCTCTGCCTGTCTGGGTTTTTTTTTTTTTTGCCTCCCTCCAATTCCCTTCGTCCTTCTTGACATATTTCCAAATACAAGTATACAAGTCAGTGCTCTGCACAGTCTTTTCTGCCCTTCAAGTCCCTCAAGTGTGCTCTGACCTTGTGTGCTGAGAGCAGCGAGGCTCTAGACAGTCAGGTGAGGCTGCCGTCTTTATACACCGTTCTGGTTCATCTGCCCCGCACATTGTCAGACAGTTACTGGTGGGTTCGTTGTACACCACTGAGCCCTTATGTGTCTGCGTGGATTCAGCAGACAATTCGGTTGTCCCCAGATGCCCCAGAAACACTGCAAGATAATAAAGGTTCTGTGTGTTCCAGACAGGAAGACTGTCCTGGTACGACTCTGTTGTGCCCAGAGTGGCAGGCTGCAGGATTACTGCTGGAGAGGTTACCACAAAATGCACATACACGTGTGTGCACATGCACATGGAGCACGCAGAAAACTAGTTCTAGAGAGAATGGGCTAATAATGTCAAAACTCCTCAATTTTCTGATCAGGCAGGTATGGGGTTGGATTTCAACTCTGGTTTTATTGATTCAAATCCAGAATTTCATACCACTTTGATCATTGAAATTTGATCAAACTGGTTCTTGTACTTAATTAGGCACATCGCTGCAGTCTCCAGGCTTAGATATTACGCCATAGTTCTGAGTCTGGTAATATATTTTTAAATGTTCTTTTAAAATTCTTTGAAGATGCATTCAATTTTTGTACTAATTTTCCCAAACTTATTTTAAAAGCAGCACTGACAGAATATAGTCGGTGATCAAGATAATAGAGACGTGACATTTTTACTCTTTTCAGAAGTAATAGCATCAAGATGCATTTAAAAACCCCAAATTTTAATTGGACCACAGCTAAACGGAGCCTCTGTGTTTATATTTATTAATGAACTAAACATTTGTTTGTTTTTATGTTAAAAAAAAAAAGAAGAATGTCAGAAAAATCTAGTTTTCATCTTTGTATTACTGACAAGTAAGAAAACCAGCAACCTGCATTTTCAAATTAAACTCTGTAATTCCAAGTGTATCATATTTTCCTGAAAAACCTGATGTATCCAGTCACACACATGCAGTGCTACTGTGAGCAATAAATTGCACAAAAATGATGGATGTCGCAAAAATGACTCAAAAAAACTCATATTTGCAAATTGATATTTAATTTCTCTCTTTTTTGGAATTTGTCAGAAGGTTCAATAAACACTGCAGTTTCAAACACTTTCCGGGCAATGATTTCATGATTCAGGCTTTACAGGGTTAAAAAGTTGAAATGATGGTTTAAGGCCAAAAGTTTTCACCTTAAAACCCTTTTCAAAAAGAGCAAATAATTTGTATCAGGCCAAAACAGAAACCCGTTCTTGGACCCTACAATTCTGGACCAACTCATTCCAGTGAGTGAAAGGAGTTTGCAGGAGAGTTTCTATGTGCTGGTGATGAAAATGGCACAAGAATCATAGGTAGGAGTTTAGAGTTGTGTTTCCAAGGTTCAAATAATGAATGGATTTCTCCCAAAGAATGAGCTGTGAGTCATACTTATGAGGTCTAACTTAATAAATAAAAGTCTTTACAGAATGTGAGGTTTAATTCTAGTTTCGCTGGCAGAACTATATTTTTAAACACTTAGTCTTGTGGTGTCCCTGTAACGAAGTCAGCCTTGTTCCAGCTGGACGAACCTGTAAGTAAAGTCAGCTCTATCTGTATGTGTACGTAAGGATGCTGGACTGCTCCTGGGCCTGATCCCAAGTCCTCAGCTTTGATGCTGAGGACTTTGAAGCCGGAGTGTCGAGCATCAAAGAAAGCGGGACTGGGCTGCACCCCGGCTCTCCATCCTCGGGGGGACAACGGTTGAAGTGCGAGGTGTAACTCGTCACTTTCCGCAAGAAGACTTCAGGTGTTGCAGCGCACCAGCACGAGAGGAAAGATGAGGTGGATACAAGACCACAGAGCTCTACCAGATCCCAGACCCCCTGTGTGATGTGATGAGTCACTTCTTGGCTTGCAAACATCACACGCACACACGCACACACACACACACACACACACGCAAGCATCACTCAGACGCAATATCAGGTCCACACAGATGTGCCCACACCAGACTTCCGATTTAAGTAATGCACCACTGAAAGCTTTTCCTAAAATCTGATTGGATATAGTCACAATGGGGGTCGACGCTCCAAACTTTGGAGCACTGTTTCCATGGCAATAGGTTCTGACATCTCCTGTCGTGACGAGATGTTTTTTGGTTGCAAGGACCAGGGGGGGTTTGCACAGCAAGATTTGAACACTGACAGTCAAGGAACGCTGTCAGAACATCCTGATCAAAAAAAAAAAAACAGGAGGAAAAAAAAGGCAACACACCATATTTGAAGTCGAGAACTGTGGTACAAGAGTGTGACTGCAGGCAAAAACAATGAACCCATGTGACCTCATCTGAGAGGGGGGGAGAGAGAGAGAGATAGAAAGAGAGAGAGAGAGAGATACACAGAGCCTTTTAGCCACCCACAAAAACCACTGATGTATTTTGATTTTCAATGACGCATGCAGCCCTGAGGAATATTTCCTTAGATAATTGGAGGACAATGTGTTGACAATGAGGCCAATTGGGGTTTCTTTTTTTTTGGAGTTTTTTGGTTGCATCCTCATTAGGGCAAGCTTTTAGGGACAAGGGCTATTATGCTACAATATTTTGCCCATTCAGAGTAAATATAGAAATCTATGCTTGATCCTGAATAATAAGTTTTGCGGAATACAATAAGGGCGCATGATCAAACACCAATAAATAAATAAATAAAATAACTGACACACTTTCTTTTCTGCTTTCACGCCAGCAGCCCAACAGTTGTGTTTTGGAGGCGAAAAATATGCAAGTCTATTTGTTTTCTAAATCCCAGCCGGTTCATTTGGGTTCAGCAACAGAATCCCAGCAGGGGTGCTAGACATAAGAGGGTGGGCGGGTGCCAAACCTCACTGTTGTCTTCAAATGAATAGGGGAACTTGAGTGACCTCAGACAAGCCAATTTAGAGAGCATTCGGGCAGTTGTGAATGGCTGATAGCAGCACCTAGCAACATTCAAAGAAAAGCAAGCTGTGTCCTTCAAATGATACCTGATGAATATCACTGCTTATGATTTAAAAAGAAATTATAATCATATTTTTGGCAGGAACTGATTGGTAAAAGTACCTTTTTTTTAAACAAAACACACCTTGTTGAAACGGATTAAAAGAGTCAAACAATTCAGAGCAAATGCAACATGGATTACTCTTATTGTACTGCAGCCAGTGTATTATTATGAAACCAAACTGACTGGATTATATGAGGTGTTTTTTTCAGAATGCTAAATAATTAATGGGAACACTAACAGCAAATTAGATTCTATTGTGCAAATGAGCTTTTAATGTTAAAAATAAAGAGCTGGAAACATCAAAGGCGGCAAACTGATGTGCACTTTATTTCTGGAGACTTTGTGTACCCTTCTGATTTCTGAAATGCCAAACTAGCTTTGAATTTGGAGTTAGAAAAAGTCTGCAGAGGTGTATGAAGTATGAAAAATGAGTAGACTAAAGGCAAGTAAAGCAGTAGTGCTGTACACCACATCAATTCACAATTAAGCTTTTTAGGAGAACCAATCCTCGGCGTTTTGAGGGTGTCCAAATATTGGTCACCTTTTTGTATCCAGCAGGAGGCAGCAAAGAGCTGTGTTTTTATAACAGCTTGTGGAAGCGTCATGAAAAATTTCCCTTTGGGATTGGGGATCTCTCTTAGTGTTTTTAATTATTTTTAATCACTTATTAATGATGAAAATTATGTTAAAAAATAAAGTATGTCAGAAATTCCATTCCTAATGTGTACATTTCCTGTATAGGCAGTCTGCTGTGTTGTCAGCTGCATGTAGAACCATCATACTTAAAGAATGACTTTGTTTAATTTATATGTATGCAGACTTTGGAGACTTGGGCCTCATGATCTAAGCTCAGTTTGGTTTATTTGACTCTTGGACTTTGATGAGTATATTTTGTTTTCCAGTGACAGCTTAAGATATTTAATTAACTTTAGTAAACTGAAACTGGGCTTTTTTTTTTTTTTTTTTTTTTTTTTTTTTTTAAATCCACATTATT
>VUQS01058478.1:0-15204 GCA_015108495.1 Heterochromis multidens | reverse complement strand
AGCCCACCTATGTCCACTGTGAATGACCATCGTTGAACAGAGGTGGTGGCTTACGACATCAACTGTCAGCCACATACAATGCAGTCTTGAGATCCCTTCCCAGGCGCCTCAACCCCCATCCACAGCTTGCATCAGGTGACCTCAATAGGACACATGATGGTTTGGGGCAAAGTCTCACTGTGGTTTCACCCAAAACCTGTGGGGATAATGACCCACGCCTTTTTTCACACCTGGGCTCATGTGATGACTCACATGATCAATAGTGGGTTAATCACTCACATGATCAATGGACTCACATGATCAATAGTGGGTTAATCACTCACATGATCAATGGACTCACATGATCAATAGTGGGTTAATCACTCACATGATCAAAGGACTCACATGATCAATAGTGGGTTAATCACTCACATGATCAAAGGACTCACATGATAATTGTGGGTTAATGACCACCTCCCGAGAGACAGCCCCCACTAGGGGTTTAAATACCTGGGACTCTCCACCTTTTGGTTTTAGAACTGAAGAAGCCTTTTGGTGAAAGGCGAAACGTCTTCAAACAACTTAAAGAAGTCCAGTTGCCTTCTTTCAAACCTTTAGACTTCCCTTAATAGGCACTATTACATAACATCTGTCAAAATGCAGCTATTAATGGGACTGTATCTTAGTGTTATCTCAGTCTCAGTCAATGTCTGAATGTTACAATATGTTAGGGTTAGGGTTAGTTGAATTAGTATGCGCAATATTCCCAGTCTCATGCTTTCCTCTTCAGACAGTCACAGTCAAACACATGAATATAAACGGTTTAACATGCCAGAATTAAATCCCCCATCCACTTACCACTATTTGACCAGCTGTGCTGCTTAATGCAACAGCACAAAATGCTGTCAGAAAGAATGAATATTACACTACAGTAAGTTCCTAAGAAAACAGCTTTGATGACAGATTTTCTTCTGCTTTCCTGCAGACCATTGACTGTAGCACATTACCTTTTTTTTAACCCACATTTGTAAATCTCCATACAGAGAAGGAGACATATTGTTTGCTTTACTGAGATCAACAGCAGACTTTTGGAGTTTAAGAGTTAATAAAAGTGTGAAAATGTCTCGGCTCTATAACGTGTTTTACAGCATCATGGACCACAAGTTCTGACTGTGAATGATGCAGTGAATGACAGTCAGGATAAGGGTTAATCTTTTCAATCACGAGTGTGGCTGCTCCTCTCTGTTGGCCCATCACAGCAGCTGCACCATCAGTTTTTAAGCCAACAAACCATGCATGTAAGATTTCTTGAGAGATGCCCTCATAGCAAGGTATTCTATCTGCAGGATGTGAGACAGCAGCCCCAGTGCATGCAATTCAGTTTCACACAGTGCAGAAAAACCCAGAGCAATGCACACATTTACATACGCGACACAATAACAGTACCTTCATTAACACACAGACAGCTCAGGATCTTAGCAAATGATGTTTTGTGTTTTTCAACACATCATACATGTCAGCTGTTACACACAGATTTCAGGTTAATATTATTTGTAATAAAGCAACTCTCTGGGTAAATTGATCCACATGGGTCTCAGTTCTCAGGACCACACATAGTCCCCAATAATTTCTAACAGAGGAGTTCCCACCTCCCCTTGGATAAGTGGAAGAGAATGGATGGATGGGTGGAGTTCCCCCTATATTATAAACACATTTATACTTCAGCCTGTTCTCATTTTTCTGAACTGCCACACTGTTTTCAAAGAGAAACACATGCATAAAACCTGCACTTACGAGTAATGTATTTTGTTAGTACATTACTCACTCCCTCATTTTTGAGCCGCAAATTTGCGCTGCTCTTGGTAGAATGCTGGTCATAAATGAAATGAACCGGCTGTGCCTGTTTAGAAATTTAGAAATTATAAATTAGCCCCTTTTAAGATCTGGCCCTGTCTGTGACTGAAAGAGTCACGCCCGGTGGTGAGTCTGCCCCTGGCTCCGGTACAGCACTACACGTATGATGTAGATGGCAACAGGCTTGCAACAGACGGCAACAGATTTGAGGTTTTTCACAGTTAATTGCAGTATTATCGTAAACAGATTGCATTTCAGTGCCAACTTGTCCCAGTTCAATCAAAAATTGATAGCTGACTGACTGCGTTATTGCTGTTTTATCACCGTCTCGACGCACCAAAGTCAAAGACAGCAACTGACTGCGAGTGGTCTCAGACCTGGTCCCCGTCTTTGAAATGACCATTTCAAAGTGTGGAGATTGTAAGTTGATTGCAAATAGCTGCATTAATTTTGGTCGTGCAGCAGTCTCCAATCACTGTTTTCTCTTGTGTGACTGTAGCCTCAAGAAGATTGCACATCGGTAGCTTCAAACATCAGTAGACTCGCATTAGACTTGCATTGTGTGCATTAAACATTTTCTGCAGTGCTTTTCTGACAAGCAATAGTAAGTCTCCTTATTTAATCAGCTGCAGCAAGAGAACCCAAGAAGACACTTACTTAAACATCCTTAACTGGCATCAATTAATTAATGGACTTGCATGATGGTATCTAAAAAACTTTTAATGCTGCATTACAAATTCACAATTTTCTCTCTAACCTTTTAAAAGTCCAAGAAGTGTGCCACAGATCTGACCTCATCCTCACGCTATTAAGAAACAATGTAAACACATTAATAGACTGTGCTACTTTGTGACCCTTTCAGAGTCGCAAGGTTAAAGGGTTAAATGTCTCTCAGTGACTCATTTCCTGTCAGTGAGGCTGAAGATGAAGGGACTCAGCAGCTGTTCACCATGGCTAAACAGGGAGGTATTGTGGGGCAGAGGAGATCAGATGCACTGATGCAAAACGGATTCTGCTTGGAGAGAGGTTGTTGCGATGATACCATCGTCACAGAACTCATTATGTGTGACTGCTGGCTGACAGCCTAACGATACAGGACCAAAAAAACAGGATGTGAAGTCACAGGCCAATCATAGTCCAAAAACCCTTGTGTTTCCAGGGTGTTGATGAAAAGATCTCCATTCACACAGAAAATGACTTCTTCTGCTTTTTTCTTTTAGCAGACAAGCTACACACTGCAGTCAACATCTGGTAAGGTGTTGAAAAGCTTGTTTACTTGCTGAGCTTGTCCAATTCCAGCCTTCTCTTTTTGATCACTTTAGGTTAAAGAAGATTGTTATTCCATGTGTGCTAATTTACATTCAGTGCTATGGCTCTGTTCTGGGACCACCCTGCCCTTCCACAGGTATATATGAAAGCCTAAGGCAAGAAGAGCAGCAGCAAGACCCCCAGGACAGAACATAGCTGGCATAAATGGTAGCACGTATGATAATAATTAAATCAAAAACAGCATGAAAACGAGGAGCTGAGGTAGTGGTGGGCTGCAGAGTGCCTTGGAGAGGCTGCTAATGGCCCATTTCTAGTCACCGCATTGGTTGCTTTGCATGCAAACAGTGACGTCGCCACAGCTCCGTACCCTTTATACCAGCGTTGAGGGTGTGAGTACTTGTTGCAGTATTCTCTTGAAGTTCCCACTCAGACAAAACCTCCATATCAGCACTAGTATAGGAGGAGAAGAAGTCAAAACCAGAAGCAAATAAATCGCTGAGTTTTTCGTTTTTTGTGTGACGTCACTTTTGTTGCAACCGGCGAGCATTAATGGGACATAAAGCAGCTTAAACAGCCTACTCTGTAGGAGACTTGCCAAAAGGGTATCAGCTAAGCCATAAGCTATGATCAATATATTTCTGTGTTCACACAAACACAAAGCCACATTTTAATATCTACCTACCATAGTCACAATTATGGAAATGGAAGTAGATATGCTTAGTTTCGAGGTGAGATAAAGTGCTTTGTGTGAAAAAGGCCCAAACTGAGAAAAAAAACATACCTTTTTAAATTAAGCCAGCTTATTTTGAGACTTTAGTTTTCATAACTCTCAGGCTCCCATCCATCCATCCATCCATCCGTCTGTGAGGAGAGAGTGAGACGAATCTCTTTCTGCTGCAAAACACATGAAAGTGAAATCACATGTGACCAGCTAAATATCTTTCCTGTCAAAATCGCTCACTTGCCCTCTCCTATCTTTCCACACTGCCTTTTTGTCTCAACCCCCTACTGTTTCAAACACTACACTAATAACTGACAGATCAGCAATTTGACCGTGCTTTAATTATGTGCCCAAATTATTCAATGTTCCACACATGAATCTTGACTTTTATTGAAGCACCAACATTTGCTTTGCTTGAACAAGCACCGCAGTTGTAGAAAGACAATGAGCAGTTGTCTCACTTTGTTTTTCTCTGTTTGCAGCCATTTAATTAGACTACATCTAGGTTATTTTCTGTGTCAGACCATGCAGCCTCACATCGCCAACAGGCTCTAAACATAAATACTAAAAATAAATCATGCCGTAATATCCTGTCAATACCACACCAGATGTTGGCTGTTTTGATCTCAGTGCAACATTCTCTCGCTACTCTCTTTCAGTAGTACAGACTAAGTGTATGTCAGACACTTTAATGCCAGAGGTGAAGAGGCCTAAATGCATGTCTGTGTAACGTATATGCATGAGCTTTTAAGTAAGCAATGGGCATACTTGGTTTAATGAACTGCATCAGCTCGGAGAGATTCTATACTCAGCTAGTAATCAACTATCTTAAATACTGTTTAGAGACATAATTGCAACATTGGTTGTGTGTTTTTATGTGTTTGTTTAATCTCAAAGCATTTTTCACTCAACATTTTTTGGCCTTACATCATGGAAAGATCATTTAGGTTCAAAATGAACTGGGCCATGTGTTCACTATGTCCAGAATCCTTTATTCCAGTGTATCTCATCTTTGTGTTCTCCATCATAGGTCTCAAACCAGCTCGAGTGCTGGATCTGGATCTCTTTGAAAATTTCTTTTTGCATCCATCCAGACATTTCAATTCAGTTATCATCGAATTTTTTCCCCAGGTCTGCAAGTGTAATTTAGATTGGCAGAAATAGAAAAAGTTCTATTTTGTTATTTTTCGTATATATGCTGTATGAAAATGTACGTACAGTAAGTTAGTCATACCAAAATCATTTTTTATTTTTCTGTAATGGTTGATCCGCCAGTATGCACAAGCTGTTTAATCAAAATATTTTTAATGCTAAAATATAATTATTGCTGTTATTCATGAATTTTCAAATTTACTGTTGCAAAAAAGCTGACAAAATGGTAAATCACATTATTATTTGTTGATTAAGATGCCAAATTACAGTTATTTACTTTAGTTTTAGTTTTAGTGGTTGAATGTTATGCCTGATTCATTTCTGACTTCTCAGAGAAGTCCAGTGTGCCAGCTCAAATTTGGGTATAAAAATATGAATTCAGTTTCTTATTTGCCTAATAAACAACAACATAATTCTTAGTTTTAAACAAGTTTTAGACAGATTTCTAAAATATTTGTTTTGTTTTTATGACAGGTGGCCCAATAAATTTGTTAAGCACTGTATTTTGCTAGGAAATTAGGAAATGGATACAGCAATTTATTGAGTTATGTGCATACATAAATGGAAATACATTATATAAGCCAAAAACAGAGTTTGCACAATTCTAACAGCTTGAAAGTCAATATTTGGTATGACCACCTTTTATTTTTCAACACAGCCTGAACTCTTAGGCAGCTTTCTTCTAATTTCTTTAAGTAGTCCTCAGGAATAGTTCTCCAGGCTTCTTGAAGGACATTCAAAGCTCTTCTTTGGATGTTGGCTGCCTTTTGTTCTGTTCTCTGACATGATGATTCCACAAAGCTTCAATAATGTTGAGGTTCAGGCTCTGGGGAGGCCAATCCATGACTAATAGTATTCTATTGTGTGTGTCTGTGTGTGTGTTTTTTTTGTATCCAGGTGTGTTTTTACAGCCGTAAAAGCAGTAAAAGCACATCTCAGACCACTTGAACCAAGGCTGGCTCCTTGAAAGCAAAATACAAAGAAATGAGGGGCAGCTCAAGACTTATTTGACTAATGTATGTCACATAACAAGCTCCTGTGTTTTGAGTTTTGTGCATTTGCACAGTGTTGTTTTTTTTTTTTTTCTTCCAGTTATTTCATTTTATTCCACTGGTCCACATGTGACAATGACATGCAAAGAAATCATTAAATATTTTAATTCCAAATGACTGTTTAAACATACATTCAAGACGAAAGCTGTGCTAAACTCTGTGCTGTTTCCTGGCCATCTGCTGTATGTCTTTCTAACAAGGAAGTGTTTGTTTAACAGAATTGTTGTGTATTATCATAAATATGCCCCTATTCTAAACAACATAAATGTGTAGCAAGGGAAAAAAATAAGATACCAAAGATTTCCTGCCTTGTTAGGTGGGATTATGCTCACAACAAACCTATCTTATCCTACTAAGCTACTACAGCAATTGTACTTTGAAATCATACAACACACTCTCAGATTGCTTATACTGGAAGGGCAGATGGACAATCACTGAGCTCTATTTCCTGTCCCTACTAGCCTAATACTACCCTTATTACCACATGTAGTAAACTTTTGGCTGCTCATAACCATTTCACAGCCAAGTTAAACAACAGAAAAACACCATGTATTTGCTTTGTAGCAATAATATGATCAGTATTTCTTGATTTATGAGAGAAGATCTGACAGCACCACAGTTGGACATGGAAACAGTGCCCTTTGGGGGCCACCCATTTCATAACTTTTTTGTAGTTTTTGGTGTCTGACCATGACCATTTTCAGCTAGGGATGGTGGCTTTACTGTTTCAGTGATTTTTGCTGAAATATAATGTTTCAACATAGTCAGGGACGAAGAACACAAGGAAACAAACAAACAAAACTGATTACATACTCCTTCCCTTAGGGGGGAGAATAACTTGCACAGGGAGATTCACTAGGAGGGGAAGTCATTGGTATGAGGGTAATCGCAGAGAGGTGAGTTTTTGGAGATGGACACTGTGCTTCTGATGGGGTTCACTGGGAGAGAGGAGAGCACTGTGAGATCCAAGTGGAGCTGTTAGATGAATCAGCACAGTTCCAAGATTTGCATGAAGTGAATGAATAGTCTTACTTGCGAGAGTCGGTGGAAAGGTCTGGGGTGGGGGGTTTGCTTGCAGAAGGTCGTAAGAGGGAGGGCAGGCAGGTGCTGAGGCAGAGAAGGCTCCAGAGAACGTTTTCCAAAGTGAACCTGCTTTGTTAGGCAGGTAAGTTGACTTGCAGATGCAGCAGCTCCTTGGATCCACAGAGAGGCTAACTGAAACAGGCACAAGGAGAATAATGCTGGAACAAGGTTTACAAAGTTCAGGGAAGGTCACAAGGAAGGGCCTGATTACTGCACTGGCTAAGCAGACAGTCTGGCAGAGACTGAATGAATGAGCTGGTTCTCAAGTATCGGTGAGTAGATAAGGAGAATGAGCAACAGGAAGCCGAGGAGGAGATGGTGACGGCTCCAACCAAAGGCGGAACCATGCCCGCCCAACCCAACCTAGACCTGAGGGAGGAAATCAGCAAAGAGACAAAAGCACAAGCAAACCAGTGCCTACCATGACACCCTCACCAAAACTTTCAGACTAATGATATTGTCAACAACTTTCATTGAGCTAATTTATTTAGTGAAAATGAATGTCATTAATTAAATAAAAAAATCTGCAACTCCAAATCCAGTCCAATCAAAAATGACTAGGGGCCTTTTCTTAAAAGCTACTTGCATTGATCATAATTAGTGCCACATTTAAAAAATGTTTGTCGCTAGCAAACTGCAGTTAAAATTATGAGCTATAGTGGGCTCTCACATGCTGGGTCATAAGTACTGTGTTTGCTTCAATTAGCTGCATATTTCAAAATCGACAGAAGAGAAAATGATCTAATGCCACAGGTTTTGTGCAACAGTCTCCTGCTCACTAATTATTAACATGGCAAGGTATGTCAAAGAGAAAAATAACCTTAGTAAAAACAGCAGACTCTGTGACAGCTGACAGCCTTCTATTGTTTAAGCTTATACCACTGCAGCATCTGCCCACTGGACTCAAGATATCCATGATGTGAAAAAAGAAAAGAAGTAAGCACAGACTGAAGATGTAAGAGAGTCACATCACTCATTCAAGTTACAAGCTGAGAACACTGACAACTTTTGCAGTAGGTGGTACATTAGACAAGTCTGAGGCTGGTTAATTGCACCACTGTGAAGTGCATCAGTGCAGCCCCATCTCCCCTGAAGTATACAGGGGCTGATAAAAGTGTATGTCATATTGACAGTGATGAAGTGTTGCTTAGATTGATAATATTTTATACTGGTCCTGAAAACAAACTGGGTGCATGTTTTTGCATCTATCTGCACAGCACTGGATGTGCAAAATGGCATTTTTTAAAAATATATATAAGATCACTGCAGCTTAACCCTGAAGAGTGAATCTTTTTAAATTTTAATTATTTCTCTGTACAATTTATTGAACTGTTAAACTCAAACAACTAAACAATTCAAGTTTAAGGACCCAAAAGCTCACAGTAAGAAGCTGATTAAGAAATTGTTTTCAAGGAATTTAAGAGGCAAATGTGTGATCTTGTGTAAGCTGCATAGTATTGTTTGAATTCAGGTGAGTTATTTGGGAAGTGTTTCCCACTCTGGATTCATGTTACTTTATTTAAAATTTGGATGACATATTATTCTGAATAAAAGAAGAGAAAAGCCTCCGAAATTTTGGTCCACATTGACATGACAGCATCACACATTTGCTGCAGATTTGTCAGTCGCACATGAATGATGTAGGTCTCCCATCCCAAAGGTGCTCTACTGGATTGTGATCTGGTGACTGTGGAGTCCATTTGAGTATAGTGAACTCTTTGTCATGTTCAAGAAACCAGTTTGAGATGATTTGTGCTTTATGACATAGTACATTAACCTGATGGAAGCAGCCATCGGAAGATGGGTACACAGTGGGCAGCAACAATACTCAGATAGGCTGTGGTGTTGAAACAATGCTCAGTTGGTACTAAGGAGCCCAAAGTGTCCCAAGAAAATATCCCCCACCCCACCACCAACAGCAGTCTGAACCGTTGATACAAGGTAGAATGGATCCATTCTTTCTTGTTGTCTAAACCAAATTCTGAACCTACCATCCAAATGCAACAGCAGAAATCAGTACTCAAACCAAGCAACGGTTTTCCAGTCTTCTATTGTCAAATTTTGGTGATCCTTTGTGAACTGTAGCCTCAGTTTCCTGCTCTTGCTGCTTTAAAGTTCAATATGTTGTGCATTCAGAGATGCATACCTTGGCTGTAACAAGTGGCTGTTTGAGTTACTGTTACCTTCTCAGCTCAAAGCAGTCTGGCCATTTTCTTCTGACCTCTTGCATCAACAAGGCATTTTCACCCAGTGAACTGCCACTCACTGGATATTTTCTACTTTTGAACAGTTCTCTGAGATCTTTATTCCTCAGTCTGACACTCAGTTTGAACTTCAGCTGGTCATCTTGACCATGTCTACATGCCTAAATGCATTGAGTTGCTGCCAAATGACTGGCTGATTAGATATTTGCATTAAGCCATATGCTTGTAAAGTGGCCAATGAGTATATAAGTGCTGTATTTGAATTACACCACATACAGGATAGCAATGTTAATCTTGGGGAAAAAAATAGTACTTCACTTCCTCAAAGCAATTCCATAGGAACATTTTTTTATTTGGGAAGGTTTGGACAAACCAAAGTGAATAATAAGAGTGGGTAGGTTATTTGAGAAGGAAAGAGCCTAAGTGATATGGACCTCCTGGGCCTGAGTTGGGACATGGGGTCAAGCCCCCACGTCAGCAAGCATTTGTCCTGCTGAAGTAAATGAATACCAGCTCCAGTGCTGCTGGACTGCAGCAGAGCCGGTGCTGTGACTTCACTACATGAAGAAAGCAGATAACGTTTTGTTTGTTTTTGGCCATGGAATGTAGTGTCACTGTTTTCGGTACATCCTCTCAGATTACATATAGAAAAGAAATGCCCCATCATTTAAGGGTGTCACTACCTTGCGTGCAACCCACTCGAGTCATCACACAGCAACAGTGTTGATCATATTTCTTTGTCACTGAAAAGCAGCTTGTTTGTATGCAATGGTGTGTGTATCTCTCTCGTCTTTTATTGCATCTGAAGAATGACTGAGGCAGTCGGATAGCAAAAGAACACTGTATCTTATCAACTTTGAATTTTAAAACAGGGACATGCTGTGCTGTTGTGACTGTCTAGCCATTATCCCTTTTACTTGATTGTGGTGTTCACTGATCTTGGTAGTGTGTTTAATCAACACTATTGCATTACCGTAATAAATCTTTCTTTAATTTCACATAATTCAGATAAAAACAGGATGCCTGATGATTTTTGTCACAACTCTATTGTGCAGAGTTGACTTTCTTTTTGATTGATTATCTGAGCTTGCTGATCATAGGCAGATCTGAGCAAAGACTGAACTTGCCTTTACTTTCAGGATGTTTTTATTGAGTAAGACCTGGGTTACAAACATATGTAAAGTGTAAACTGATTAAAAGGCAGACATTGGTTTGCAACAACTTTTTTTATTTTATCTCAACCAATTTACTTGTCACTTTGAAGCCTTTATCCTACAGACATGATCTGCATACAATAAGGGCAGGTGAGCCAAATAAGTGTTACTTAAGATTAAATGGTTAATAAAATTAAGAATTTAATCTCTCTGGCAAAGGTTGACTCAAATTGACAACTGATTGATACTTGACAACTTTTATTTGCTTCCTCTGTTTTACTTCCACAGACTCAAGAATAATATAATCACAGTGAAAAAACTAGAACTTTTCTAATAGATTTCATCCCTTGAAGCAGTTTGTTGAACTCTGTGACACTCAGGATATTCTTCAGATATGGTTTACAGTTCCTATTTAAGAAAAGTAGGAGCACAAACTCCTATTTTATGCAGAACACAACACAGCTATCAAAACATTGGTGCAAACATTGAGGCAAATGAGTTACAGCCATAGCATCAAAGATTTTAAAAAAGGTCTCTTACTTGGGATGCAGTACACTACTACAAGAGTGTCAGACACAATTTTTATGTAAGTGTATATTTATGTTTATTGTGTCTCTGTCTGTGTTCTGTGGTATAATGACTACAATACCCAGAATGCCCGGGCAGTAATGCGGATAGTGCTGTTGTTGCCGTGTAAAGTGGTGGGCTATGCCAGTGTAAGCGCCATTCTGTGTTGTTCATAAACAAGATGCAAAACAAGAGTCTGCCTCCTGCCTACATGTATAATCTCCATGTTAGCATCATAAATATGGCACAACACAATATGGTCTCAGAAGCTTGTAGTCCTGCTTAAGTTCTAAAGTGGACTTTAAGGACCCCACCAGTGAGTTAATGATACCACGGAGACTATCAAAGTTTTCTGGATCGTGTTTGGGATTTGCAGTAACAATGGAGTCATTCACACCACCACCACTGTTGCCTTTGACTGGGAATCTGGGTAAATATTGGCGCAAATGGGAGTGAAGACTGACTCCATACCGAGTAGCCAGTGGGCTAAGTGACAAGTCTGAGTCTCGGAAAATAGCTGTCCTTCTCTATTGCATTGACAAGGAGGTGCTAGAAATTTCAGCATGTGGATCCCAAGGACAAGAAATTGTCAGAAGTTTTGAAAGCTATTGAAGCCTACTGCATTCTGAGGAGGAACACTGTATTTAAAAGACATCAATCCTGGGCTTATCGCTTTGAGGAAGTGGCATGAATAGACAAATTTGTGACTGAACTGTGACAGAGAGCGTGACACTGTGAATTTAAAGAAACTGAAGCTCTAATGATAAGGGACAAAATTGTGTTCAGTGTGAAAGACAGCAAACTACGTGAAAAGCTACTGGTCACCACTGACCTGACAAAGGTAATCGGCATCTGTTGTGCAGAAGAGGTCACAGCAGCACAAGCAAAAATCATGTCAGGTGGCACAAGCACTGCACACATGCCTGCCATAGACGAAAGTGCCCAGAAAGGAAAGCCATCCCAGCCAGTCGAAGCACAACCAGGGAGAACACAGCCCAAGCACCTCTTGCCCTTAAATGATGAAAAGGTAAAAAACTGGCAAACGTGGCAAATCACATAAACCTAGAAACTGTCCTGCTTTTGGTGCAAAATATAGAAAGGGTGGTAAGAGAGATAATTTCACTGCTGTGTGTTGAGTGTTGCACACAGAGAGTCCATAGCCAAGGACGCAGACTCACTGTTTATAGGAACAATGCATTAAACTGGCCCAAAACGCACAGGCTTGTGCACAAATCTGCGCATAGGAGGACAGACTGTCAACTTTAAGATGGACACTGGTGCTACCACTGACTATTGCAGGTAGACTGCCAGTGTACTATGGACTGGTACGTAGAGACTGGTACAGTGCTCATAGCCTTTGGAGGAGCGTGCATCAGACCTAAAGGTGTCTTATCACTACCAATTAGCACCTAGAACAAGCAAGCACAGTGAACGTTTTTGTCACAGATGCATCAAAGTATGATGGCAGCATCAATCCAAGATGGCAGCACGTCTCTCTGTGTTTCTGTATGTATGTGTGTGTTGACTGAGTGACTGAGTTGTTTCTGAAAATTACCTGTCATTTTGGCAAGTTGTCTGGACAATACCATTACTTGAGACTTGAAAATTCCTGTGTTGAACTGTGAGTTAGACTGTGGTCACTCTGGCTTAAGCTATCAAGCTCTCCAAGTTGATATCAAGCTAGGCTGAGTTGCACCTCTTCAAGCAATCACTGTCTCACAATCTGGATTATCCTTCTTAAGGATCCGTCCTGTCTTCAAGCCATCTACTGAGTCCTTATACATAAAAGGTGGACTTACTTAGATGGCCCCAGGGAGCTGTGCTACTGTCACTTTTTGGCCAGGAAGCCACCTCACCTACCAGAGTTGGACTGACAACATGCTTGATGGACCCTAACCTTGCATGATGAAGAAGGAAAGGGCTTTCTTTCTTGTCTCTTCTTGTGCCACACAAACACACAAAGGATGTTGCTCCTTTCAGTGCTGAGCTTGTTAAGCTTGTGCATCTCCAGTGAAAGCCCTCACAGGACCTATGACTCCTGTGCGGTGCTCTTAATTTCTACTGCATGCCATGGATCATGCACATCTAATAGGACTCAGGCCATTAAGTCATTACCTATGCCCATACTCTTCTACTTTGTGGGCTTGCCCCCTGATGATTTGTGTCATGGCTCTTCAGGGCAATTTTACAGTTCCTTTAAACAAATTCCACAATTTTATCATAGATTTAAATCATAAAAAAGAATGTTCTCAAAAATCTTTAAAGCAGAAGTGTTTAATTCTTGTTGCTTCTTATTTCTAGGAATGTTAAACCAAATCCTGGCCCTGATTTCAGTGCAAGGTTTAACACTCATGTATGTACATGGCTTATGTTCCAAGATGGTATGTGTATGGGCACATTCTACTGATGCAGATGTTATTGTTTTATCTGAAACCTGGTTAAAAACAGAGTTATAAGTATTGATGGGTATAATATATATAGGACTGATGGACCTAAAAGAGGTGGAGGTATTTCAATATTTGTCAAAACAAGTTCCATGTAAATGTGCTGCTCTCTGAGTCAGTGAGTAAGCAATTTGAGTTTTTGGCACTTGATCTTGAGGTCTCCAAAACTCTCCACATCACAGTTGTTGGTTGCTATAGAACTCAGCTGTCAGTGGTGCACCACCCTCTTTAATGAAGCATTTATCTAATTTGAATTTCAGCAAAATTGTTCTTATAGGGGACTTGAATTGGAATTGGCTACATCCAGTATCAGATTAATTTAAAGCTTACTGTAACTCTCTAAATCTCTTTCAGATTGTTAACAGTCCCACCAGACCTATAATAATAATGATAATAATAATAATAATAATAATAATAATAATAATAATAATAATAATGCATTTTATTTATAGGCGCCTTTCAAAACACCCAAGGTCACCATACAAAGAAAATTCAGAGCTTTGAACTTGACACCTAATTCAGAGTGTCCAGAAAAATAATCTTTAATTGATCTAATTATCACAAATATTCCACATAGATACACAGCCGCTTCAGTGTTTGCAAATGACATTAGTGACCACTGTGTTGCTGCAACAGTCAGAAACACCAGTTCTCAAAACCAAGCCGCAGATCATTCACAAACAAGACATGAAACTCTCTTGATGCATGCTCAATAATCCAGGTAAAAGAATCCCAAAAAGTTGAATCTGTTCATCTGGACGTGGCGTTTTTTAGTGGGAGAAACGTTTCGTTTACCAACTGGTAACTTCTTCAGACATGAAACATTTCCCTGAACAAGGATTTTTTCATGACTTGTTCCATTTTGACTGGGAAAGATTTTATCTCATACCGGATATGGAATCTGCCTGGAAAATCTTTTATGATGCTTTTAATGGCATAGTCAACAAGCACACACCCCTAAAAAACTATAGAATTAAAGGTCGAGATAATGGATGGTTTTCTCCTGTTCTGTCTAAGCTACTCCATTAGCGCAATGTGGCATGGACCAAAGCCAGGAGAACTAACCTCCACACTGATTGGCTGCTTTTCAGGCAACTTTGCAATGCACACACACAGTTGCCATTAGAAAAGCCAAAGATGATCATTTTCTTATGGAGACTTCAAACAATCTCAATATCCCCTTTAAATTTTGGAAGATAAAACTGGCATAGAGCTTTCCCCCATGCATTGCCAAAGACCCACATCACATTTATGACAAGGCTGACATGCTTGGTTGCTTTAATGACCATTTTAGAATATCTGGTACACTGTTTGAAACTCTAAATATTTTTTACGAGTACTCCTCAGCTGCATACTCTGATAATTCTGTGACCAGCCACTCCTTTAGTTTGAAACTAGTGACAGTATCAAATGTGCACAAAGCCCTCAAACTTTTAGATACTAGAAAATCAGCATGTCCAGATAATTTGGAGCCTTTACTTATCTTTTTAATCTTTCTTTGGATACAAATGAAATTCCAACCATATGTAAATCTGCTTTTGTTCTTCCTTCGTTTAAAGGTGGGGATCCTTCAATTTTAAACAATTACAGGCCCATCTCCAAATTGTCTGCTCTTGTTAAAATCCTGGAAACCCTTGATAGTGAACAGCTGAAAGAGTTCCTGACTGTAAATAAGATTTTAAGTGACTTTCAGTCAGCCTTCAGGAAAAATTATAATTATATAAT